>LAPY01000017.1:350457-390811 GCA_000970635.1 Eragrostis tef
CGCATCCGCGCCAAGCTCGCTGCGGACCCCGGCGCCGGCGCGAATGCTACGGCGGCGGAGGCCATCACTGGCGGCGCGGCGTGGAGCGGAGCGAGGTGCGAGGAGCTAGGGGCGGTGCGGCACGTCGGGGTGCTCGTCAAGGGGTGGACGTGGATCCCCGACGCGCTCGACGGGGTGTACACCTGCCGCTGCGGGGTCAGCTGCGTGTGGAGCAAGTCCGCCGCCGTTGTCGACCGCCCCGACGCGCTTCTCTTCGAGGGCGCTACGCCGCCGCAGCAGGTACCTGGACTTGTTGTCCCCCTCTTTTCTCGGCGTGTGATGATGCCAATATGGCTTGTTTTCGACATGAGTAACTTAAGCACTTAGGTGCGATCAAATTGGGGATAAATTCTGATCTTTGCTCTGTAATGGTTGCTTGGTGCAATCAAAGAACTGATACAAGATTTTGATGCAAAATTGGAAATTTTGTGATCGGAAATGAGGTCTCTGCCAACTGCCAAATGCCTAACAGAGTATTTCTTCGAATGCAAATTAGTGCTGTAGCTTCTAGCTCATGCTGATACTTTTGTTTGTGTACACCCGATGCTGTGGGCTTTTCGTAAATGATATATGGTGTGAATGTTTAGTTCTATGCTGAAATGAGGGAACTATTCATGATTCCGTTCTTCTGAAAAACATGGATTCAGATTGGTTGTTGGAGTAAATTGGTGAAATTTCCTGTTGTCCTGGTGCATTAAAGAAAAACAGTAAGGATTGATCAGGACACTTGCACCAGTCTAATTTCAGTTTGTTACAAACTTGATTTAGTTTTCTGTGGGAGGTAAAATGTGCGAGGAGCCGAGGACGCTGCCAAATCGTGGAAATTGCTATGTATCGCTGCAATAGATTTTATTTGCTGCAAGACATTGTGAAACCATTATACACAATGTCTAGTAGCTAATAAATTGTGTCTCAGTTCTCCATAGAAATTCCACGATTCAATAGTGTGCTGTAGCAAATTCCCTCTCGGTGGGAATTGTAAGCTGTACTTATCATTAAGAGAAATTGGGTCATTGTATTGGCAGTTTTTGTATTGTAGATTGCTTTTCGGCTTTTCTCTTTGCATCCTACGGCGCCAATGCTGAGCCTGTTAATTTGGCAGTTCTTATTGGGTCATTTGTATCTAAATCGTATGTATGGAATAGCTAGACTGTTGCAACCTTTTGTTGGACATTTTTACACACCATGTCTCTTTTTCTCCAGAGTAAAACATGATACATATTTTGCAGAGAATGAAAGGTCTGCCTCTTCGTGTTTATCTGGATCTGGAGGCTGCTAGGAAGCCAACTGGTTTTGAGGATATTTTCATAGGTTACCATGCCCAAGATGATGTGCAAGCAACATATGCTGGAAAATCATTTCACACTAGCAGGAGCTACCATGTATCAACTGAGAAAAGAAATGTAAGTGGGGGCAAATGCAGTCTCTGAATTTCAGTATAACTTCTTACTTGCCTCAACAAAATGGAGATTTTTTTAAAAACTTGAGTCACATGTTTCCAATTCAATTTTCTTCATCTGTTGGGCTGAATCAATAAAAGAACATAGAAGCATGACAGGATAATATGGCAGAAATAAGTTTCAGTTGATTCTAGATAACTGGCAGGTGCTTACAAATTCATGTCCTGGTTAGATGGTTTCCAATTTCTTTTACCCTTTTGATGGAAAAGACTGAAGACTGACTATTTAATAGATGATACCAAGAGTGGTCACAAGTTGAGCTAAAATAATTAGGACCACATGCCATGAGTATCATATCTACTCCACTTTTGTGTAATTTGTGTTTTCCCCACCAAAGATACCAAATTGCTGTTTATTACTGCATTAGTGTTGCACTTTATTATATAGCATCATGTGTGCTGTAATAAGTCATTCTCCTTGGATTGCTTATACTCTTTTGAACTTCTTGTCTCATGTTTGGTTTCAGGATGCACTTATTTACTGGTCATCTTCAAGGTGTCTCCCTCACAGAGACAAGCTTGCTAAAGACTTCCTCTCATTGGTGCCACACCATTCCTTTGGGAGATGTCTGAATAATGTTGGTGGTCCTGACATGGCTCTATCCATGTACCCAGTTTGCTCCACTAATGATAATGGAACACCACACTGGTGGGATCACCTACACTGTGCAATGTCACACTACAACTTTGTCCTTGCAATTGAGAACACCAAGACAGAAAGTTACGTTACTGAGAAGCTGTTTTATGCTTTGGAGGCTGGGTCTGTGCCCATATATTTTGGAGCACCCAATGTCTGGGATTTTGTTCCTCCAAATTCTATCATAGATGCCTCCAAATTCAGCTCTCTCAAAGAATTGGCATCATATGTGAAAACTCTTGCAAATGACCCTGTAGCCTATGCGGAATACCATGCTTGGAGGCGGTGTGGTATCTTTGGTAACTTTGGCAGGGCACGTGAAATGAGCCTTGACTCACTGCCTTGCCGGCTCTGTGAATTAGTTAGTAAGAGAGGTGGTAGGAGTGCAGATGCGTTGTGATTGACTGGTTAGTATCCTGACTTAGATACTCTTCGTTTACTTAAGTGCTAATACATTCTGAGATAAGATTGGTTTTTCTTTGTATATACTAGGTAATTTCTATGGCTTATATACCTCATTTGGATCAGAATAGTATGAGTTGCAACCCGCATGCGTGAAACAGATCAAATGGTATGCCAAAGTGTTCATTGCTAAAAGAAAATAGCAATATCCTTCTGAAACAAAAATCATTTTTTTTCCATTTTTACTTTTTTTTTTTCTCTGGAGCTGAGACTTAGAGTTGTATACAGTTTTGAACTAGAGGGTCATGTTTATAGGCAAAATGGAATACAAAATTACAAATACACTTTGTGTTGTTAGTACAGTATGAAATATGTAGTATGATTGTTTTGTTAAAACTTACAATGTGACTATGCGATTACGGATCTCCCTGGTTCTGACTAAAGCTTCAAAATTGTGCTGCACTGGCTTCTGTTTTGTGTTTTGCTAGTTTATAGTGTTAATTCCTTAAGTTAGTAACATACTAGCGAGAAAT
The DNA here is from genome assembly GCA_000970635.1 of Eragrostis tef. NCBI lineage: Eukaryota > Viridiplantae > Streptophyta > Magnoliopsida > Poales > Poaceae > Eragrostis > Eragrostis tef. The sequence continues at coordinate 353,528 of LAPY01000017.1, forward strand.
GTAGTCGAAATGGCACACAAATTCTCTTCTTTGTTTTGTATGTATAAAATGAAATATACAATGAGAAAAGATCTTTTTTATGGTTGGTGTGGTTTAAAAGCAGTCGAAAAGGAGACTGTAAATATACTGCACGAAGAGACTCCCTACTCAACATATTTGTTTGTAATTCTTTGTTATATTTGGGTTCCCTATGGCATAATGATCCGCTATTTACTGATTCTGCCATAGATTTCTGTCCATGTACCTCAAAAACCATAGAATAATCATACTGAACTGTTTACATGAGGTTGAATCTGGTGTAACTTGCCACGCTTCTTGCGTGTTTAGTTCTGATTTGATGAAGTACTTCTTCAAGTCGCTCGTTCAAATTCATCCAGTATACTCAGAAGTGTTGATTTATTTGATATGATAATTGCATTGTTTACGATTATGAGATCCAAATCAAATATCTCTGAGTGCTGGCTCATTTAATAAACAAAGGGCCAAAATAGCTGGTTGTAATGGTGTTGTACAATTGCGTTCACATGAAAGCATTTCTCATTAAAAAATACTTTACATGGTCATATTTCTATTTGGTGGGCTATAAGACACGCTATCCTGTAAATTCATAAATAAATGTTAGAAATACAAGAATTTTGTGTTTGAGTCCATGGCAGTTTGTTACCTTTTCTTATCATCGTTTTTCTCATAAAGTCAATTCATTCGTTTACAAGAGGCGCGCATGCTACAAACGCGAGTGTATTTCAACTGGAGTCATTAGAACTTTGTAGAGGTTAACACTGTATATTGAAGTTGATTAAATAATTGAACGTGGCAATCAACTAATTACCCGTGTGAAACCAATCGGCCCTGACCGGGTTAATTGGTCTGGCACCACTGGTAAGGGGTGGACTCTAGGAAACAACGTTACTAATCATGGAGTCCTCCAAACACCATCCGCGACCATGTTTCTCAACACCCACCACCACGCAGCCCATTTCCCATCATTTTCTCTTTTTTTTTAATTGCCAAAACGCGTTGGCAAATGACGTCATTGCCCCTGGAGCCTTCAGTCCTCTCCCGACCTGAATCGTCCCGATTGGAATCGCAGGCGAGCGGCGAGCCAGACCTTGGAAACCCTAGCTGCTCGATTGCGGAACCTCCGGCGGCGGCGGGAGCAGGGCTCGCCTGAGACCCCGGCGGCGCAGCTCCCCTGCGCGCGGCCCGACGACGACTGGGGCGGCCTGCCCTGTGCGCAGCACGGCGAGCACACACACGTCCCGACGGCGAGGCAGGCGCGGCACGGCTCGCCCGCTCTTCCCCTGGCGTGCGGGCATGGAGGATGGTGGCGCTGCTGAAGGAGGACGAGGCAGGGGTACACTCGTCTTTTCCTGTGTCTATTTTGGCTTTTAGAAAAATAAAAACCAGAAAAAGAAGGGGTATTTGGATTCCACGCTTACTAATATTGTTTTCTGGACTCTATTCTTTATTAGTGGTGTGAAACCAATTAGCCCTATTTAACCTACAAGTATCACAAGAAGTAGTTCCAGAAACTAGTTCAGCATGGCTATAGACTCGAAATTTTTGGGATCGAGTTGGAGTTGGCCACACATTCCTATATTACATTGCAGGTTTGGTCTGGAGTTTTTAAGGTTTCAGGCCGAGTTGGCCAGGTTCCAGGATGTTTAGGAGCCTCGTGGCAGTGAGCCGGCCTATTTCGCAAAAGTATTGTTGTGCAAGTCAGTGTTGCCGTCAAACAATATTACTACATTGCGCTGTATATGTAAAATATTAGTCTCCTATCTATGTCATCCGTTTTTCTATACTGTCCTCTTCCAAAGGCTTCATTAAGAACTCTCAACAAGAGCCGCCAATTCGAAAGTTTGAGTGTGGCAAACTCTGACCCTCGAAATAAATCCAAACTTGTGTTATTGTGCAACTTTGTGAACGGGTGGAGTCCACTCGATTGTGCAGATTGATTCAGCCTAACTTTCGAAAAAAAACAAAAGAGGCTGATTTGAGTCCGAACAAAAAGATGGACGGAGATTTGGGCCCAAGCATTTTCGGAGCAGAGACCCATTTCGGTCTCGTTTCGCTTTGCTCAAAAAAATATTCGGTCTCGTTTCACCGCCGCAATGGTTTTTCAAACTGTTCCCACAATCCCACCCCGTCTCTCTCTTAAAAAGATTCTCAAAAAAAAAATCTCTCTTTAAAATAAAGAGAGAGAGAGAGAAAAGAACAAAAAGAACAAAACAAAAAACAGAAATGTTCCTACCCTGACCTAGCCGTCCCCTCCTCGCCCTTGTCTGCCGCAAAGCTTCATTCCTTCCTTCTTGCTGCCACTGCTGCTTACCCGCGCCCCCTGGTCGTGCTGCTGTGCTGCGCGTGGGATGCAGCTGCAGCATTGCTTTTGGAGGTGTGTGGTCGGGCGTCTGGAGTGCTGCAGCTAACAGAGGAGCTCCGAGCTCCGTGTGCTGCTGCTTGCTAGCCGAGGAACTGAAGAGAAGCAGAAGCAGAGCAAGGAAGGCGAGACAAGGAAAGGAGCAAGAACAGAAGAAGCGGGGAAAAGGTTAGTGCTTTGGGAATCCGTTAATTTTTCTCAAATCTGTGGTCAATGCTGTAAGGATAAGTCTCTAAACAGTCCCTAGATGCAATTATTCGAGATAGATTTGATGAATCCATGTCAAATTTGTGGTCTATGCTGTAAGGACAGTCTCTAATCAGCCACTAGCTGCAATTATTCAATGTTGATTTGATGAATCCATGCCACATTTCGTGTTCAATAGATGGGTTTAGCAGGAGTGAGCTTAATTTGGAATCTGGTATTAATGCGAGCAGAACTTGGCTCCGCAATAACGAAAGTTGTAGGTGACAGATGTTTCACTCGATTCTTCCCCCGCACTCAAGATTGACGTGTTTTTTGTTCTGTATAGTCTCTGATTTGGAATATTCATTTTTCTGATGTTTGCATCTATGGTTTTTGATTTTCTTCCATCCACAGGGATCTACTCATTGGGGATTATCGTGGAGGTGGCGGGGAGGGATTGAAGAATCAAGGATTGCATCTGTAATTAGTTGACACAATCGCCGAGGAAGTGCGGGAGCAAGGGGCTGAAGAATCAAGGTTTGTTTCTGGGGGCTTCACCTCATTTTGGAATTTGTTGAGTTATATTACACATGAAATGCGGCCATGTTTCTTAATCAGAAGAAGTCCACGTGAGACATATCCCCATATCTTGTTCAATGTTGGATGACATAAACTGTCAATGTTTGGTGACAGGGTTTGGCCTTCTTAGTTTTTGAAATGACTGTTGTGTTGTATCTGAATTTTATTACTGTTTGAAGTACGCATCCTGTAGAATCATTTGCTACAGGAGTGGTTCTGTTTTTATTTCAGATGTCAACATAATCAGGTATCTGAAATTTTATGACAGCTGAAGTTGTGCCAGCAGGAAAACTGTACCTTTTTTTTGGTGGCCATTTGCCATTTGTTGTTGCTGTTAAGACACACACAATGCGTTGTCTTTCTATACAACATGAAAATATATCTCAATATTATATCATGCACTAGATTAGCAGCGTTAGGCCATCTGTTGTCTCATAATATATAGTGCGTATGATATATCTCATCCATATGGTCATTTCTTCTGAAGTAACAAGTTCTATCATTATCTACAGTGCACAGTTTCTGTCAGTGATACTAGTCATGGAGAAAAACACAATAAACTAATTCTATAATGAGCATGTACAATTTTTGTGGGATAACCTAAATCATTCACACACATACTTGCTACTGCACACATTGAAAGCTACCACTTGGTACTCTCTGCTGCTACTGCTACTTCCAACCATGGTGCCACAAATTTGTGCTCAAATGAACAGCTCCTGATGGAGTTCAAAAGCAGAGTAAAACAAATCAGCATAATTACTAACAAATTCTGATTGCTGGTTGTTTATTTTTTCTGCCCTTAAATTCTAATCCGGGCTATTTTATAACTGAACAAGCAGCCATTCTAGGCTCCCAAGTTCATTGAAATTTTCTCTTAGTTATTTTTCTTTTGTGTAAACCTCAGTGTGCTATTGCTTTCTGTGGCCCATGAATTCTGATCTAGTTTGTTTGGGTATTGATGATACTTTCATTTTGGGTTGTTCTTTAATGTCTCAGTTTGAACTGTATGACTGTATCATGACTGTTTATTATGGCTATTCGAGTGGTTATTGGTGCTAATATCAAATTCTCAAGATGTATTGTCTCGTTTGTTTGATTGGTACTCAGTGAAGGTTGGCCACATATTTGGATTTATTACGGAATGGATTTAGAGATTTTATTTGTAGGGGTCATTTCATCCAAACAACACTCATATGTTACATGTGACTTATTACTGAATTGGTTGATTTTTTTTAATTGGTTTTGTGACTCTCTCAAAATGTGGTGCTTGTCTTTCAGTTTCCGCAAGTTTGGAGTTGTTTTGTTTGTGGTACTACTTGTTGACTTTCATGTCACTGATCTACCTGTCTACCTGAACTATACCTGATGCTTTTGTGTGCTTTATGTAATTACTAGATCCGAGCAATGAATGTTGAGCCAGTTCCATGTTTTTGAGGCGTTGCGGCGTCCTGTGACGACCCACCCCCGCGACAGCACCTAGGCGACGACCAGGCAATGCCTAGGCGTAACTAAAACCCTGTGGCGTCCCGTGGCGACCCACCCCCACCACAACGCCTAGGCGACGCCTCAAACACATGGGGCCAGTTCATGCCTGAAACCCAGCATAATCTATACCCAGTGAAATGTAGCTTCTGGTAGATGTCACAAATATTCTTTGGGCTAAAGCCCAGTACAGTTATGAGGTCTACTGTTGTCTAAAAAAATTCTGTTGAGCATAGAAACTATTGTTAAGCTCCAAAATTCACAGAAGTTTGCTCTTACTTCATTTATGTGTAAGGCTTAATGCTCTTTTACCCAGTATTTAGATAGTTTTTAAGTGTAGTTTTTTATCTACAGGTCTCGTAACTTCCGGCGTTGAGAGTGTGCCACCATTGACCAGGTTCTCAATGCGGCTAAGGCAAGTGCAATGATGAATTCTTGTCTGCTGGTATGAGTTGCTTGTTAATAGATTATTTGGTTCCCCTGTTCTTCTCATTTGACATTGGTATTTCTATAACATGTTTAGTTCAAGTTTCATGCTATTGATTCTGTCGAGATGTCCAAGTTTCACTGGGGGTTCTTCCATGATCACCAGTTGTGCAATTTGGTTACTCTTTTAAGGTTGCTGTGAGTGAGTGGTGGCCTCACTTATTCAGCTTTACCCGTAAATACAACGGAAGTATTTATATGTTGTTCATAAGACCAAAACTACTATTTCATTGGTGTTTTCATGTAAAGAAAAGAAATTGTTTAATTCTTGTTGTCCATGGTGTTCATTTTAATGAGGTTGTGCTTTTTGTTCTGAATTATATTTGTTGGGTGCTTTATTTGTGTTTATTTGATTTTTAAGTACTGGGTGACTTCGACGTGCATAGAATGAGGTACACCTTTATTTCGGAGCACTCACGCTTCGATGCAAACCTTATACATCATCGGAGATTATGAGAATTTCACCTTGTTAAATTTTGTTCTGTTTGGCGCTCAATTTTGTCGTGGTGGTCTTATGGTTGGGTTAGTTCAGCTTAAATGGTTATTTCTGTTGGGTGTGATGGTGTCAAGCAAATATGATATTCTTGTGATTTTGTCATGTAGTTTTGCTTGTCCAAGGTTCATTTACAGGAGACCTTGCCTACTATGAATTTTCAGTCTTAGCAGATTTCCTGGTTGTTTCTGGCAGGTATGCGGATATCTGGGGTGTTACACCAGCAGCACCGAGTGTACTAGCTAGCTCATATCGCCAAGGTCCTAGCTAGCTAGTACAAGGATGGGCATGTCCACCAAGCAGGCTGCTGCCGTAGTCGCAGTAGTCGTCGTCTTATCCGTGCTCATTGCTGTTAGCGTCATCAAACAGCAACAGAAGGAGCGCTCAGCCTCGCCATCAACTTCTACAACTCCGGCTGATGGCGGTCCGGCTGCCGTCGCCGCCAGCTCATACTACTCCGGCTGGCTCCCGGCCAAGGCCACCTGGTATGGAGCGCCCAACGGTGCCGGCCCCTACGACAATGGTAATGGTCTGCAGCTTTTCAGGATCTTGTTCAATTCATCTATGCAGTGTGTCTAACAAATCCCAGATGAATCTCGTAGGCGGTGCGTGCGGGTTCAAGCACACCAACCATTATCCCTTCTCATCCATGACATCCTGCGGCAACCAGCCCATCTTCAAGGACGGCAAGGGATGCGGCGCGTGCTACCAGGTGCGTGCATCGGTTTTTGGCCATTGTGCCGACCACATGTCAAGTGGTAGCTGCTGCTGTCCATATGCCAATCATTTCATTTGATTGGATAAGTTCATATTTCTAATCATGGTATCAATGTTAGCCTAGGATAGGATACGATGCCTCAAGATATGATGGTCGACCTCCCACTTAATTGGCTTAATTTTCCAGATACGATGCCTCAAGATAAACCACCCTGCTTGCTCCGGCAATCCGCAGACGGTGATGATCACCGACATGAACTACTACCCAGTTGCCACCTACCACTTCGACCTCAGCGGCACGGCATTCGGCTCCCTGGCCGACTGGGGCCTCAACGACAAGCTCCGCCACGCCGGCATCATCGACATGCAGTTCCGCAGGTCTATCCATCGTCACAATATCTATCTATGGCATATCTCCATGCCATCCAAAACAGAATAGTAGTATTAGTTACAAACTCAAACACCATGACCACTTTTCGCAGCCGTTTCCAACGGCAGCTCAGTAGTTAACCCGTTGACTGATGCAGGGTGCCGTGCAACTTACCGGGCCTATTCATCAACTTCCATGTGGAGCATGGCTCCAATCCTAACTACCTGGCGGTGCTGATCGAGTACGCCGACAAGGATGGCACCGTGGCGCAGGTGGACATCATGGAGGCCAACTCTGGCTACTGGGCGCCCATGCGCGAGTCTTGGGGTGACATCTGGAGGATGGACTCGTACCGCCCGCTGAAGGGCCCCTTCTCCTTCCGTGTCCGCAGCGACTTTGGCAAGGTAGTGGTGGCCAACGACGTCATTCCGGCGAACTGGCAGCCCAACACCGATTACCGCTCCTACGTCCAGTTCAGTTGACCGGATCATGCTCTCTCTGCAGTAAGCTAGCCGAGATACAGTAATATTATTGGCTTTGTTTAAAACAGAATAGTAGTATTAGTTACAAACTCAAACACCATGACCACTTTTCGCAGCCGTTTCCAACGGCAGCTCAGTAGTTAACCCGTTGACTGATGCAGGGTGCCGTGCAACTTACCGGGCCTATTCATCAACTTCCATGTGGAGCATGGCTCCAATCCTAACTACCTGGCGGTGCTGATCGAGTACGCCGACAAGGATGGCACCGTGGCGCAGGTGGACATCATGGAGGCCAACTCTGGCTACTGGGCGCCCATGCGCGAGTCTTGGGGTGACATCTGGAGGATGGACTCGTACCGCCCGCTGAAGGGCCCCTTCTCCTTCCGTGTCCGCAGCGACTTTGGCAAGGTAGTGGTGGCCAACGACGTCATTCCGGCGAACTGGCAGCCCAACACCGACTACCGCTCCTACGTCCAGTTCAGCTGACCGCATCATGCTCGCTCTCTGCAGTTAGCTAGCCGAGATACAGTATTATAATTGGCTTTATTTGCTCCCTAGCTTGATTGAACCGTCGCAAAATTGCAGACGGGCAGACGAGATACAGTATTCTTGAACATGTGTGGGAAATTGGAGGAGAGGCAAGAATCTATGTGCTCTCCCGCCCACTGTCATTATGCCATTACCGGTGCATGCATGTAACCAAAACAGATGTATGCACAAACTATCACTACAAGTGCTTATTCATCGCCAAAAAAGAAAGTGCTTATGTTTTTTTTTTGAAAAAAGAAAGTGTTTATGTTACCGAGACTCACTTTTTGACTTTGTCTTGTCGGCATCTCCTGCAGCCCAAAGGGAAAAAAGCCACAGGTTACTCCTGGTCTCCTGCTCTCCTTTTTTGTTTCCTAAATTCCTTGTCGCCTCTTTCTTCGATCGTACAGCAGGCAGCTGTACCTCAAGGCCGGCCAAATCAATGGCTGAATTAATGCTTTCTCCTATCTGATTTTTTAAACAAGAGAGATTAACTTGGGGTATCAATATTGCAATACTTTGAGCCTGATGTGCTGCAAGATCCAGAGTTCCAGAATTTACCAACCATTGATGCTCTTTGTCAGAAACTTATCTTGGGTAGGCCTAGCTACTCTAACATGAATTAATCTTACCAACTTGCTTCTCAGTTCCATTAACCTCCAATTTGATTTTCCCCCACCACTCATTAAAGTTGCTATCTTTTTCTGTTTAAATCCGATAATTCCAGCAATTCCCACCTCAACATGATCAGCCATGGAGGAATTCTAGCTAGTCTTGACAGCAGATCCATGGGGTGTGTGAGACAATCGGCAGGTCACTCCCCCAAAGAATCTTTACTAAGAATTCTCACTTGAACATGCTCATCCTCTTGGGATGGATAAAACTTAAGAGTTAAGACCATACGTCGAAAATTGGCACAAGAACGGCGCTGGAGCTTTGCCATATCAGATGGCAGAACAGAGGACTCCACTCCATCAGTCCATCAGTCACTTGTACAAGTAATATTGATGCCACTGGACGGACTTTACCGTAATGATCCCTATTCAAGGATGATTCATAATCATAGTTGTCAGGTTGTGTCATCTGCAGCAGTTCATTTCGTTCTCCATCTAACAAGCTGTCCACACGTTCCTCGAAATAAATCCATACCTGTATATATTGTTCAACTAGTACTTCGTGAACGGGAGGAGTTGCACGCGTGTCTCCTTCCAGTGCCTCCACGAGTGGTGTTCTTTGAAACCTTGCCGTCGATAACTAGGTTGCCGTGTTCATGGGCGGCACACATGTATTTACTCGTGATGGCGCACCGTGCACGAATCATATAAACCTCTTCTTCCTCAGCCAACTGAGACACTTTTGCACCGCGTCTCCATTGCTGTTTCAATCACCCTATGCCTCACAACGACGCAGTACTTTAGTTTTTACCGCACGGCGATGCTACCTTTCCATTTTGAATCCCTTTGCTTCTCAGTTCACAAGAAAGTAAAGGAAGACGGCCGAGTATATCCTAAGCAACATGTGGTGTTAATTAAAGCTCTGCTTTCAGTTTTACTTTTCATCTAGAAGACTAGAACTCTTGGGTCAGCAGAAGCTGCCTGGAACTTTTTATTTTTTCTGTACCCTGAACTTTTTCTCCTCCTATAATGAAAAAGGCAGTGCACCTGCCATTTGCCCATAAAAAATATAGCAGTTACATGTTAAACATCTTAGCGTGTAACACCTCTAACATATGTTTCCTATCTCCCCAGTTTTCGGATTGAAAACCATCTCTGTAATATGAATAATTGTTTACGCGCCATGTGCTTGATCCCGGATTTGACACGTTTTCTGAAGGAACGGATTTGACCTGTTAGTCACATGGGTGGGTCTCCCATTTCATTCATACACGGATCAATTACAAAATTCTCCCATAATATATGCTAGATATATGATTTTAAGAAAGAAGAAACCTTTTTTTAAAGAAAAAAGAAGAAACCTTATTGAGTGCACAAGCTTATTTCGGTGAATGTATGCACAAATTCAACAGTCCTTAGTGTAGACAGCCCAAGTTGGACCCGTCAGCCATGCATCCTACAAATTTGTGGAATTCCTTTATTTCTTCGTTTACTTCTTGTAGCATTTACGAAAACACAAATTTAGTTCTACTTATCGGTCACTAATATTGTTTATATTTCACTGTCCATAAAGATAGAGCGTTTTTACGGTACCTCAAAATCATTGTGGACCGTCCATTATATTTTAATTAGATGGATAACCTTTTACTTCTCAAGAGGTAAAAGCTTCTCAGGTGATTTGTTACAAAAGTTGTTAAGAGTTTGTTGATCGATAGAATATTCCACGTGAATATCCGATGTGAACTTTTTTTTCCCTTCTCACGTGAACGTCTGCAAGTTGAGTCGAGTGCCCAGAGACGTGTTGGTGCAATGTCTTGCCTTGTAACATTAAAAAAGAGAAAATCTCGCGGTGAAACAAAATCATGTGTTGGTACAAAAAGTCCAAAGACGTGTTGGCAACATATTGGATCAGATGAACCAGGCCCGTCGGAGGTCTAGATTAGATGAAGACTTGAAAAATCATGCGGAAGGCGTACTCTTTTTTTTTGGGGGGGGGGGGGGGGGGGTTTTTTTCTTTTTTTTTTTTTTGTGTTGGGCGTTCTACTTTTTTCTTTTGACATGCAAAAAAACTTAGAAACATGTCGGACATAGATTGACGTGCCATCATATCTTTAAGTGTGACGGTGACACATCTTTACTGTGAGCATGCATTGTACCAAGTGGAATGAACAAATAAAGTGTACAGCAAGTGATGAAATTGAAAAGCACGCACACAAGGTAGGCATGTCATGTGTATAAGACACTTTACGAGACGTGCCCTTCAGTTTCAAAACGTGAGGATTTTTGATAATGTATAGAAAAGCACTCGGCAAAGTGTAAAACACAAAAAAAGAAAAGAAAAAAGAAAAGCAAAAAATATTAATGGGGAGATGCCTCAATAGCGGGATTTGAACCCACAAACTCTCCATCATACACAACCTCCTCTACCATTGCACTACACTCTCACATACATCTATACTCCATTTGATTTTTGACATATTATACCTAACCGAGTGTAAATTATTTTTTGAGGCCTTAAACGAATTCAAATTGAAATTTTGTTAACTACAAACTTTCATAACTTTCCAAGATATACAAAATTCATTTTGGTAGTTTATCCATTTGAGGTGGTTTTTTCAAATTTGAGAAATTCAAACTTAGTTTTTCGTTGACAAAATGATTTGAAATAAAAAAAGTTGTCAAGTATAAAATTTTGTAACTTTTATATATTACAAATTTTATTTTTACAGTTTCTCCATCCAAAGTTGTTTGAAAAATTCAAAAAATTCCAAATTTGAGAACTTCAAACGTACTTTTTGTTGATAAAATTAAATGAATTAAAAAGTGTTCAACAACAAAGTTGTATAATTTCTGAAGATCTATAACTTTTATTTTAGTCATTTTTTCATACGGCATAGCGGTAATAACATTGTTCACCAAATCGGCTTCCTCCCGTTAGCAACGGACGCAAGCAGGCTGCCGCAGACACGGCTCGCAACAAAGGACAGAACCGCGATGGTGACTCGATTTGCGGCGACAGGACCGTGATTTGACGAAGACGACGGCCGGAAGGGCGACAGACTACAGCCGCGACTCCACGACAGGAGGACGGATGGAAGTGCTACTACAGCGACAGGATTCGGCGGCAGCACGACTTCTCCGATGACGAGAACCTGCGGCGGCATGAGCTCGCAACAACAATGCGGAAAATCCTCCCGACACGGCTACAGGTATCCCCTCGCAATCCATTATCTCCGGAATTCAGTTGCGCGAGGTCAGCAATGGATAGGGGCGCGCAGCGGAAGAATAGGAGGAGAAGGCTGGGGTCGCGCAGAAGTGCGGCGCGGAATCGTCGGAGGAGGCCGGGGCACGCTGCGGAAGAATCGGAGAAACGATTTGCTTAAATTTTAACTTTTCTCTATTATTACTGTATAATCAACGGCTGAGATCAAGTCTGACCTTTTACCTCTTGAGAGGTGGAGGAGGCCGGGGCATGCTGCGGAAGAATCGGAGAAACAATTTGCTTAAACTTTAACTTTTCTTTATTATTACTGTATAATCAATGGCTGAGATCAAGTTTGACCTTTTACCTGTAAAAGGGTACCGTAACAGAGCTCTAAAGATAAATCTGGAGGAAAATGTCGGTCCTTTTGTGTTGAGAACGCACTGGATTTGTAACGCATATACGTTATGGATGGTAGGGAACTAGGGATCCAAATTAATTGGCATTCCATTGACTGTTCATTTTTGTGTGGAATGTTGCTATCCGTTTTCGACAAAGGCGGTGCGTGTTTTGTAGGTATTTCCGAGGCTAGAAATGAGCACTCATGGAAGCTTACAACAAAGTTCACACTATCACCATAGATAAACACTCCACCGAGCTAGGTCAAATACTCTGTTAAACAAAACAAACAAACATGGCTTAATTAGGTAGCCAGTCAGTCTTGCATGCCTACGTGCTTGACTGCCAGTAACAAGGTAGACAGCTGGCATTACACTGATGGTTAACAATGCAAGAAAATAATCCCCACTCCCTTTAAAAAAGAACAAACCGACCAATCCTCTCTGTTAAACATCTACTAAAGCATGCAAGAGCTGCCATTATAAATTTGTAGTTTAATAAACTGTCAACCTCTGCCAGTTTAGTAAGATCCCCCGGACTGCATGTATTTAAGCCCCAGGAACCTTGCATATGCTCACAAAGCTAATTAAGGCAGCCACAGCACAAGTAACTGCCACCTCGTCAGCTAGAGGAGGCTGACGGGAAAGACTAGGCAGAATCTTTGGTTGCTGCAAGACAATGGCTTGGCTTATGTATGCCTGTTTGGTTGTCATGTTATTGTCATAGCCGGCGTCGCGTAGCCACGCCGTCGCCGGCGGTGACCCGACCGGAGGGTTCACGGCGGTGAGCCTGAGCGATAGCAACTTCGTGGTGCAGCACCCGTACAACCTGCCGAGCAACGCGCGGTACAAGTTCGACGGCGGCGTGCGGCAGCTGTGGGTGCTGGCCTCCCACAATGAGCCTGAGCGATAGCAACTTCGTGGTGCAGCACCCGTACAACCTGCCGAGCAACGCGCGGTACAAGTTCGACGGCGGCGTGCGGCAGCTGTGGGTGCTGGCCTCCGACAAGCCCCACGACCGCCGGAGCAACACCAGCCCAAGAACCGAGATCAGGATGGCGGTAAATTAAATTCAGGATACCACCGCGTGATGGTTGTCATCTTTTCATAGATCAGTACATTTGAGATGTGCATACATAGATTTACAAAAGCTTTCATTGTTAGAGACGTTTAAAGATTTTGATGCATGCCTTCTTTGATTATATTCTTTCTCTAGGGATACGACTACTCGTCTGGTGTGTGGCAGTTCGAGGGCTACGGCTACGTGCCGTCGGGCACGGAGGGGATGCTGCACGTCTACGACGGCGCGCTGCGCTACTACGACCGGCAGGTGGTGGAGGACCACATCTACGACCGGTGGTTCCGGCTCAACGTCGTCCACGACGTCGACGCGTCGACCCTCACCGTGTTCGTCGACGGCGTCCAGCGGCTGCGCGTGCCCGGCCGCGGCGGCGGTTCGCACTACTTCAAGTTCGGCGTGTACGCGCGGAGGCACGACTCGGGCTGCATGGAGTCGCGATGGAAGGATATCAAGATCCTCAAGAAAATTTGATCATTACTTGATCAGCTGTGCAACTCTTATCGGTATATAGTTTGATGATGTGGCGATTATTATATGCTTTGCTGTGTTTGTGTAAATGTATTCATCCATGCATTTTTTTTTTGCGAGGAAGTATTCATCCATGCATTGTAGAGTATAGTTAACTATTGTTCTATATCGGTACTTTGTTCATATATAATGTGTGTCTATAAAAATACGATGTGTTTGGACTTACAATTTGTATCCATGCGTCTCTCTGTCTCCTCTACACACTTGCCAGATTTCAGAATTTTTGAAACTTCTATATTTTAAAAGAGTTTGCATGATTGCACGATTTGCACCTAGTACGTACATGGGTTTGCACTACATATTTTCCCAGCCAAACAACCCATTCTCTCTTGCTTGTATTCGATGTCTCCACTTGTTTAGCCCATATCACTATGTCCTCAATGAAGACAAACCCTTTCTATGCGCGTGACCTCTAGTTTATGGTGCTCAGTAATTTTCCATTACAAGAGGAACGCACTCTGAGTCCGTGTAGCATCACAACCTAGTTAACCATTGATATATATCCAAAGTGGAGGGAGTAATAAACTTTGATTCTTGTATCTGCACTGCAGTGTAGAATTGGGAAAACACCTAGATACAATATCTCTAACATGCAGCACAACATTTCGACTTCCATTGTCAAATATAGCTTCCAACCTTGCATGATAAATTTCAAACAAAAGCATCTCTTAGGCTTGGATGGATTTCAACTTTAAGCAAAATATAAGAACCGTTTTTAGCATAAAATACAATAACCGCTGAGTGATGAATGGAAATGACTTGCTCAAGAAGGCCGTCGGCTGAATATTGAAATGTTGGACCGTCAAAATGCTCGAGGCCCATGGGCTACATGAGCTCGGCTCGTCAGCTCGGGTGAATCTCACGGCTCGGCTCGATTGGCCATCGAGCTCCAGCTTGGGGCGACGAGCTCGCTCCAGCCCGGCTCGTTGCCAGCAGCAAAGAGGAAGGAACAGCCCGCATGCCTCCTCGCCTCCTCCACCTCCTCCCTCGCGGCGGCGGCCTCCTCCTCGTCCCTCTCCGCTGCTGCTCGTCGGCTCCCTCACCTCTTCGGAGCATCGCCTTGCCTAATCGCACCCGAACCTTGTCCATCTTCTCCATACGGGCCTTCTCAAGCAACTCCGTCATGTCGGCGGGTGAGCAGCAGCAGCAGCGGAGCGTGGAGGTGAGGGAGACGGTGGAACTGACGGAGAAGGAGGAGCGAATCTTCCGGCGCCTTCTTGATGTCGTTCGCCACTTTGGCCTCGGCACGCAGCTCCGCGTCGCCGGTGGCTGGGTCCGGGACAAGGTGAGCCTTTCTAATTTTTTACTCTGTTATTTACTGAACAAAAACAAGATGATGTTTTCTATTATCCCATAAACTACCAGAATTAAGTATGGGAATTTGATCCATGTTGTCTAGGACGACGGATTGTAGGGTTTACTTGGGGTTTATGTGTAATTACTCGCTGTTGACACCAAAAGGTTCCAATTTGCGATAGTTATGCCACACTTTTTGCTTTCGACGGTTTGGAGTTCCACAAATTGGAAAAAGGATTGTTGAATGCTGCAAAAATGAGTTCTATAGGTTCCTTGTAGCTTTATTGAGGATTTCGAGCGAAAGTGTTTTCGGATCAGGTAGGCAAATTGTGTGTTCTACCCCCTTCTGGGAATGACGAACTAACAAGTAGGCAAGTACCACCAAATAATTTTTGGGGCTCATGTATGTATTGTAAGAGAAGGTTCCTCCTTTCAGTTGAATTTTATGAGCTTCACTGTTTTTTAGTTTTGCTACAATTACAGATTATTTTGGATGTATGCTCGGTCCTAGAGTTTAAGGTTTTGTATCATGGGATTCTGTACAAACTGTTTAACAATGTTGCGAGCAACATTGTTTAATCGTAAGTGGGTTTTGTTGGAATCATTCCACATCTGTGCGGACAGTGGTCACATACTTGTCAATTGCATCAACTGTTATGCTGATCGGTTGAGGTGATGCTCCAATCAGCTTACTTTGTTGCTCTGGCTTCCTTGTGGTCTATATGTGTGAGAAAATCTGTTTTTTTTATACTATGGTTCACTTGGAAACTGTGGATGCATCTATGGAGAATAATGTGGCATAGGAATTATGATAACTTTAATTGATAATCCTAAAAAAAAAATAGGGAAGCATTTTTCTTCTCACGATGTGCTCTCTTCATCATACTTTTGTCATTCTATGTAATTGTTGTATAATGTAAGGAATCAATTTATTTTTTTGGCACTTAAAGAGCCTGGAGCTTGTATTGTATTGTTGGGCAGTTTTGTGAATTGATTATTTTCTTGGCAGCTTTTAGGGAAAGACTCTGCTGACATCGACATTGCCCTTGATAACATCATGGGCCAGACTTTCTGCGAGAAAGTAAACGAGTACTCAGAGTTGATAGGGGAGGAGCAGAAAGGAATCGGTGTCATCCAGTGGTATGCAATTTTATTATGTTCGAATAAGTGACATAGTACTGTCATTGCCACCATTTTGCACTAGTTTAGTAAAAAAGAAAAAAAACATCTACCAGTTAATATACATGGCCTTTTTTGTATAGTTAAACTAAATCATGATGTTCATTGGTATTTTTTTTGGCAGCAATCCTGATCAATCCAAGCACTTGGAAACTGCTAGGATGCTTATATTTGACATCTGGATTGATTTTGTTAATCTGAGGTCTGAAAAATACGCTGAAAACAGTCGTATCCCTACCGTGGTGTGTACTATATCTAGCATCCCTTTGAATATTTATTTTGGTGACTTATGTAAAGAATTCATGTTATCTCCTTGCATATCTTTGTTTTTGGTATGTCTGAGAGATCTTTGCCACGTGCTCTTATGCATCTCTTTTTCCTGTGACAATATCGCGGAGGAGGTTTATTTTAGAACTAATAGAATTGACGTTCACATATCTGCATAAGATATCCTTTAATGTTTGCTGCCACCTTGATGTTTGTAAACTTCTCATTTCCAGTTCATCTGTTAACCTTTAGGCCCTCTTTCACTTTAGGATTTTTGGATAGTCTTTTACAACCTGTTTATGCTAATGGCATGTTTTTAACTTGCAGGAGATTGGTACTGCTGAACAAGATGCCTACCGCAGGGACCTAACAATTAATAGGTGAGTTTGTGATATCTCAAATCTGTATTTTCATGGTGCAATGCTGATTCTAGTTTAAAATGAAACTTGGCAACCTCAGAATTGATATATTTATCTCTTTTTTTTTTCTACAAACTTTGACAGCTTATTCTTCAATATCAACAATAACTCGGTGGAAGATTTAACTGGAAGGGGTGAGTTTGGTAGTACATATGTGGTAACTCCATAAATTCATATTAACATTTTTCATTGTTCGCTGCTTTGTCATTGTGAAGGTATCGAAGATCTCAAAAAGGGCCTTATTGTTACCCCCTTACCTGCCAAAGCTACCTTCCTGGATGACCCACTTAGAGTTCTGCGAGCAATCCGATTCGGTAACTTTGAGCATTCCCTAGTTGATCTCTAAATTTTTCCTATGCTGAATTTGTTATATCACAGATGTATTCATGATAAATTTGCGCCCTAATAAGTGGATAATAGTCTTGATCTAATAGATGTAAGTGGTAAATTTAGCTGATAACTCAACATACTTCTGATCGCAAGTAGATATTTCATTGTTGTATCTGCATAACCATTTTATACGCTTATGTAATTGTTGATCTGGAAATGATACTACAATTAAAATCAGAAAAAATGAACAGTGAATTTGGAACATCGTATTTTCTTTGCGAAGGCTAATATTTACCTCTCTCAGCTGCTAGATTCAACTTTACATTAGCTGAAGATTTGAAGGAAGCTGCTTCTGATGAAAAGGTGAAGTCAGAACTTGGTAGCAAGATTAGCAGAGAACGTATTGGTCACGAGGTTTGATTTCTACATAAGTTATTGCCCCTCTTTTTGTTTATTTCATCCTGCTTGCAACAACACTTTGTTGTTCTGGATGAGCTTATAAACTGCATGCAAAACTCTTGGTCATCAGTTCTATTTGTCTGTCTATTGTGCAGATTGACCTTATGATGTCAGACAAGCACCCTGTTAAAGCAATGTGTTACATCCGCGATTTGGGTCTATTTTATGTTGTGTTCACTTTCCCCGAGAAATCTGAGCCTCCAGTTTTTGACAAATGTGATCGGTATGTCCATGTTCATCCTTTCTCAAACATCTATATGATTTCAGACACTGGCAACTTTTTGTCACACATTTATATTACAGACTAATGGAACTACAGAAAAATAGTATTAAATTAGCATCTATTTTATTTATTTACATTGACATCTATGCTTTAATTAATCTCATCATATCTTGTGTTGGTATGCAGATGCTGCGTTAAATATATTGAAGCAGCTTGGAATGTTGCATATTCTTCTGGCTGCTCCATGTTCACGAGTGGTTCAGACTCCAAGTTGCAGGTCTGAATACAGTCTTGCCTGTGCTTACAATCTGTCCGCAGCGTAACTCAGACAAAGAAGATCATGTTCTAATTCTTTCTGTAACATCGTGTTGTCACCGGTACTAATCCATTAAGTTACAAACGAGTAAAATGTAGATAGTGCTTTTTCATTTTTCCAATGACTGTTATTTGGCTATAAATGATTCTACAATATTATTTTTCAGAATATCTATTGTATGATTTCCTATGTTAGGAAAAAAAAAATATTGTATGCCATGTACTATGTCTAGTAAAAATTATGCAGCTATAATTTATTCTCTATTGGCTTTCCATAACATTATGATCTGTTATGTTTTAGGATGAACAGCGAAGGCTTTGCCTGTATAGTGCATTGTTTGTTCCCCTTCGGAATATGTTCTACTTAGACAAAAGGTCTAAGAAGGTAATGTCTAAGTTTAGCATCACCCAAAATTTTTAAACAGGCAAAATTTCCGTGTACGTGATCTTGGGTTCACTAAAATTGTTCATCATGAAACAAGTGTATAAATGGGATTGGTGCTTGGCCATTGCTCTTTTTCAGTAAACTAAAGAGCTAACATGATGTTATTTAACTTGTGCTATTCTTATTATTTTTTACCAAAACACTAATGTTTGAGCAGGTATTTTACTGTGTTTGTAATTTTCTTGGATTAAGTGAACCCTTAACCGCTCTATGTGTAGAAGTGGGTACACTTTCTTATTACGACCTCTGTTTCTACACAATGTCTCTTTTGGCCAAAGCAGGCAGACAAATGATGTCGTGTTGCATAAAGTTTGTTTCACAAGCTACCTTATATAATACCAAAATGGCAATTAACAAATATCAGTGACATAGATGGTAGTTGGTGGATTTGGCAGGTGTATGTTGGGAAAGCCTACCTTGCAAACGAGGTAGTGACAAGTACTTTGAATAAATAAAGTGGTAAAATGATTGGTATTTGCAAATAGAGTTGTAGTGTAAAAGAGGTGTCTACTTGTGAAGACATAGTTTCTGGAATCTGGATATTTGGTCCTAAGCTTTGCCTGTATGTTGGTTACATGGCTTTATTACAATCAGAGGGTAATTTTGTTATTGTTTCAGCCTTTTAGGTAATTATGTACTATGTAGTCATAGTTTTGTTGCTGCATGCGGAGTAGACACCAAATAAAGGGCACGGCTGTCTTTTGATATTTGCATTCTTAGATATTTTGGTTTCACTTTTAGTGTATTTTGTTCAATGCACCTATGGAGCTAAAGAGCACAGCATCATCTGCAGGTTCCTGTTACTAGCTATATTATTCGGGATTCACTGAAGTTGAAAGCAAGTGATGCTGAAACGGTACAATCTGTTGACTTTGTCCCCAACAGTGTTTGTTCCAGCCCTGTGTATTGTGATATTGAATTAACCTGTCTTATTTATTCTGTGCTTAAAGATTGTCAACATACATGCTGCGAGTGAAAAGTTTGCTGAATTAGTTCGTCTCCTTGAGTCAAATATGGACATAGGAACCCTTAAAGAGAAGCTGGAAGATGAATATCTTGAGATACCAGCAGACTTGGTGAAACGTGTTTTTGCAGGTCAGTAGTGAGTCAGCATTAAATTTTCCTGGTCTACTGTAGTATGCTAGTTTTTATTATATGATTTTTTATGCTGTTTGCCGTTGCTTAGTTTGGTAATTGCATATAGAGATATGCATACGCTTACTTCACCTGCAATTTTTGTGACGACTGGATTCCATTCTTCCGTAATCATAAGATTCTTATTTGGTTTAATTAAGTCATATTTTGTTGGACCAAAACATGTGATATATTAAGCTTTTCAGGACTTATACTTCGTGAAATAAAGGACTTTTGGCGGGTGGCACTGTTTATTTCCATTCTCACCAATCCAGAACTTGAAAATTCTATGGACACCCTCAACCAGCAGGATGAGCTAGAGCAAAGGAAAGAGAAATGCCTCCGAGTTGAGCGTTCCATAACTGACCTTGGTAAAATAGCAATTAATGGTTTCAGAATTTGTGCTCTTCCCATAACCTCAAATCCTGAAATGTGCTTGTTCATGTCACTGTTTGACTGACTTGTTTGGTTGTTTCACTTCTGGAGATCTTGTGGTGCAATGCTGATTCTAGTTTAAAATGAAACTTGGCAACCTCAGAATTGATATATTTATCTCTTTTTTTTTTCTACAAACTTTGACAGCTTATTCTTCAATATCAACAATAACTCGGTGGAAGATTTAACTGGAAGGGGTGAGTTTGGTAGTACATATGTGGTAACTCCATAAATTCATATTAACATTTTTCATTGTTCGCTGCTTTGTCATTGTGAAGGTATCGAAGATCTCAAAAAGGGCCTTATTGTTACCCCCTTACCTGCCAAAGCTACCTTCCTGGATGACCCACTTAGAGTTCTGCGAGCAATCCGATTCGGTAACTTTGAGCATTCCCTAGTTGATCTCTAAATTTTTCCTATGCTGAATTTGTTATATCACAGATGTATTCATGATAAATTTGCGCCCTAATAAGTGGATAATAGTCTTGATCTAATAGATGTAAGTGGTAAATTTAGCTGATAACTCAACATACTTCTGATCGCAAGTAGATATTTCATTGTTGTATCTGCATAACCATTTTATACGCTTATGTAATTGTTGATCTGGAAATGATACTACAATTAAAATCAGAAAAAATGAACAGTGAATTTGGAACATCGTATTTTCTTTGCGAAGGCTAATATTTACCTCTCTCAGCTGCTAGATTCAACTTTACATTAGCTGAAGATTTGAAGGAAGCTGCTTCTGATGAAAAGGTGAAGTCAGAACTTGGTAGCAAGATTAGCAGAGAACGTATTGGTCACGAGGTTTGATTTCTACATAAGTTATTGCCCCTCTTTTTGTTTATTTCATCCTGCTTGCAACAACACTTTGTTGTTCTGGATGAGCTTATAAACTGCATGCAAAACTCTTGGTCATCAGTTCTATTTGTCTGTCTATTGTGCAGATTGACCTTATGATGTCAGACAAGCACCCTGTTAAAGCAATGTGTTACATCCGCGATTTGGGTCTATTTTATGTTGTGTTCACTTTCCCCGAGAAATCTGAGCCTCCAGTTTTTGACAAATGTGATCGGTATGTCCATGTTCATCCTTTCTCAAACATCTATATGATTTCAGACACTGGCAACTTTTTGTCACACATTTATATTACAGACTAATGGAACTACAGAAAAATAGTATTAAATTAGCATCTATTTTATTTATTTACATTGACATCTATGCTTTAATTAATCTCATCATATCTTGTGTTGGTGTGCAGATGCTGCATTAAATATATTGAAGCAGCTTGGAATGTTGCACATTCTTCTGGCTTCTCCGTGTTCACCGGTGGTTCAGACTCCAAGTTGCAGGTCTGAATACAGTCTTACCTGTGCTTACAATCTGTCCGCAGCGAGTAACTCGGACAAAGAATATCATGTTCTACTTCTTTCTGTAACATCGTGTTGTCACCGGTACTAATCCATTAAGCTACAAACGAGTAAAATGTAGATAGTGCTTTTTTATTGTTCCAATGACTGTTATTTGGCTATAAATGATTCTACAATATTATTTTTCAGAATATCTATTGTATGATTTCCTATGTTAGGAAAAAAAAAATATTGTATGCCATGTACTATGTCTAGTAAAAATTATGCAGCTATAATTTATTCTCTATTGGCTTTCCATAACATTATGATCTGTTATGTTTTAGGATGAACAGCGAAGGCTTTGCCTGTATAGTGCATTGTTTGTTCCCCTTCGGAATATGTTCTACTTAGACAAAAGGTCTAAGAAGGTAATGTCTAAGTTTAGCATCACCCAAAATTTTTAAACAGGCAAAATTTCCGTGTACGTGATCTTGGGTTCACTAAAATTGTTCATCATGAAACAAGTGTATAAATGGGATTGGTGCTTGGCCATTGCTCTTTTTCAGTAAACTAAAGAGCTAACATGATGTTATTTAACTTGTGCTATTCTTATTATTTTTTACCAAAACACTAATGTTTGAGCAGGTATTTTACTGTGTTTGTAATTTTCTTGGATTAAGTGAACCCTTAACCGCTCTATGTGTAGAAGTGGGTACACTTTCTTATTACGACCTCTGTTTCTACACAATGTCTCTTTTGGCCAAAGCAGGCAGACAAATGATGTCGTGTTGCATAAAGTTTGTTTCACAAGCTACCTTATATAATACCAAAATGGCAATTAACAAATATCAGTGACATAGATGGTAGTTGGTGGATTTGGCAGGTGTATGTTGGGAAAGCCTACCTTGCAAACGAGGTAGTGACAAGTACTTTGAATAAATAAAGTGGTAAAATGATTGGTATTTGCAAATAGAATTGTAGTGTAAACTGTAAAAGAGGTGTCTACTTGTGGAGACATAGTTTCTGGAATCTGGATATTAGGTCCTAAACTTTGCCTGTATGTTGGTTAAATGGCTTTATTACAATCAGAGGGTAATTTTGTTATTGTTTCCGCCTTTTAGGTAATTATGTACTCTACCATGTAGTCATAGTTTTGTTGCTGCTTGTGGATAGACACCAAAGAAAGGGCACGGCTGTCTTTTGGTATTTGCATTCTTAGATATTTTGGTTTCACTTTTAGTGTATTTTGCTCAATGCACCTATGGAGCTAAAGAGTACAAGATCATATGCAGGTTCCTGTTACTAGCTATATTATTCGGGATTCACTGAAGTTGAAAGCAAGTGATGCTGAAACGGTACAATCTGTTGACTTTGTCCCCAACAGTGTTTGTTCCAGCCCTGTGTATTGTGATATTGAATTAACCTGTCTTATTTATTCTGTGCTTAAAGATTGTCAACATACATGCTGCGAGCGAAAAGTTTGCTGAATTAGTTCTTCTCCTTGAGTCAAATATGGACATAGGAACTCTTAAAGAGAAGCTGGAAGATGAATATCTTGAGATACCAGCAGACTCGGTGAAACGTGTGTTTGCAGGTCAGTATTGAGTCAGCATTAAATTTTCCTGGACTACTGTACTATGGTATTTTTTATTATTTGATTTTTTTTATGCTGTTTGCCGTTGCTTAGTTTGGTAATTGCATATAGAGATATGCATACGCTTACTTCACCTGCAATTTTTGTGACGACTGGATTCCATTCTTCCGTAATCATAAGATTCTTATTTGGACTAAACATGTGACATATTAAGCATTTCAGGACTTATACTTCGTGAAATAAAGGACTTTTGGCGGGTGGCACTGTTTCTTTCCATTCTCACCAATCCAGAACTTGAAAATTCTGTGGACACCCACAACCAGCAGGATGAGCTAGAGGAAAGGAAAGAGAAATACCTCCGAGTTGAGCGGTCCATAACTGACCTTGGTAAAATAGCAATTAATGGTTTCAGAATTTGTGCTCTTCCCATAACCTCAAATCCTGAAATGTGCTTGTTCATGTCACTGTTTGACTGACTTGTTTGGTTGTTTCACTTCTGCAGATCTTGACGGGGTGTGGAAGTTGAAGCCTTTACTTGATGGTAAAACCATTATGGGAGTTATGCAGGTTAAGTCAGGAGGTCCACTTATTGGAAAATGGGTATGCTAACTGTTTGCGCCCCTCACCCCCCCTGTTTATGATCCACATGTTCTAGATCTTAAAAATCTTGACACATGTTCCTGTTTGCAGCAACAACGGCTGTTGAAGTGGCAACTTGCGCATCCAAAAGGAACCATGGATGAGTGCATCGAGTGGATGAAGCAATCGCAATCAAAACGTCAAAAAGTAGAATCCAGCACCTGATAGTTAATGACATTTGGAGTTTAGGCAGTCTTCAGATAGATCACTACTTTTGCATCATTTAGCGTCACTTGAGCTCCGTATGGGTGAAACCTGCGCTGAAACACTTTGTGCCGCCTGTGGCAAATGAACAAAAGGTCGTCATAGGATCATAGCTTGATTTTGATCGATTTCACTGCTCCAGTCCGCATGGATATCTAAATTTATCTATGTAGTAGATAACTAATTACTTATTGACATATTTTGCACCTTGTATTTAAGAAACGATAATCTAGTAGATAACTAATTACTTATTAACATAACCAGCTACGGAATGGATAACTGATTACTTATTGACATCACCTTGAGCTGAAGGGCAAACTCATAAAAGAATCATGAACTTGCTTCTCGTATATATTTACCAAAATTAGTAATTTTCAGTGCATACAATGTACAGCAGTCTGCAGGCCGGGACTTGGTAAACCTTTTGTCAGATTTTTACATAAATTC
The DNA here is from genome assembly GCA_000970635.1 of Eragrostis tef. NCBI lineage: Eukaryota > Viridiplantae > Streptophyta > Magnoliopsida > Poales > Poaceae > Eragrostis > Eragrostis tef. The sequence goes on from LAPY01000017.1 coordinate 377,792, forward strand.
CAGTCTACGTGCGTAGCATAAACCTGTCAGCTAGCTTGCTGAAATTCCAACGCGTGTAGCATAAACGTTCGGCAGCACACAAACCACACGCGCGGTCGACTTACGGTAGCACACACAAACTTTAGTCTACGTACGCAGCTTACTCAAGCTACGTACGGCATCCTGCAGTCTACGTACGACAGTTTACAGACTTCAGGCTACCGACGTACCTTACTCAAATAATTCTAGTCTACGTAGGATAAACCTTGAGGGCTTGTACAGATCTCTTTGTAAGTACCTTCGTGCTGTCTACGTACCAGTCCACTTGATTTATGGCCTTTTATTCCAGAATTTTGAAAGAAAGGGCTGACTTTGAAGAAGTCAGACGTACCCTGTGAAGCTGTTTACAAATTACAAACGTACAGAATAATAAAGACTTAATTCCACAACCGCACGTTGAGGAGGATTAGGTTCTGTGTTGTAGGTTTTAGTTCTTGGTCGCTTTGTTTATCTTTTCGAGGTGTTTTGTTTACCTACTTTAGGCCTTTGGGTCTCTTGTAATGATCTGTAATTCTTATTCTTCTTAATGAAATACGTGCCCCGCACATTCTCGAAAAAAAATGTTGAACTATAAGTGAGTTGTCCGCTTTTTTTCACCAGCTTAAATTTTTAGGTGCATTTGGTTGGTGTATAGTAGCTCAATAAGGTACCATGCGGTTCAAATCCTGACAAACATAATTCGTTATAAGAGTAAAAATGCATTGATAACCATTGTTTGCCTGCTTATGAGGTGGGTTCGTGGGCACCGGTGGCGAGCTCCTGGGCGACCTGCAGCGCGCCGCAAAGGACGGATGGGTTATCGACTGGGGCTGGTGGTGACGCACGCACCACGTCCACCCGCTTGCGTGCGCCGCCGGCGATCATCTTTCATCCCCGAACCCTGGCGACCCCGTGCGAAAGCCAAGCCGAGCTCACTGGCATATATAGCCATGACTGGCCTCCTCTTCTCTTTGCTCTGCGGTGTCTTGCGTCGTTCCAGAGCTGCAGGCAGAGGTTGACCTGCCGGCAAGCGTGTAGCGGATGATGGCTGCTGGACACCGCGCCGCAGCAGCTCGAATTCGATTTCTGGAGGACCACCGCGTTGCAAATGATATCGTCAACGTACCGTCATACTGATCAGGCCGCATTATCACGACCATCTTCAGTGGCTGGGGAAAAACTGACTCATGGGGGAGTTCGAGATGCGCAAATGCCCACCGTCTCCGTTCAGCCGCGGCCACTCTGTCATCGCAGAGTTGAATGCGGAAGGTGAGCCTACACTGGGCCAGGACACCAAATTGGTGCTTGGCATCAAGCCACAGTGCAGGCGAACAGATGCGCATCCACTTCCGGTTGCTACTGTGCTCTCCACATCTGGCTTCCACACTGTGCGAACTCGCATCAGGTCTGCCAACGAAGATCGGAATCCGAGACGTCCATGAAGCAGCAGCCAGATTAGGACGGACAATGCGTCAATTGACCTGCCGACGCCGCCTCGTCGTTGCCCAGATTGTCCCGGCATTTGGGTTCTGGCGGCGGAAACAGTGGTGGGTTAGGGGCGGCGGTGGTGTGGGGTCGTCAAAGTCGCCCTTTAGGTTGCAACTTTTGTAGTGCTCATACAGTTGACGGATGATCAAAACTGTTCGCGTCGCTTCACTTGAAGAATATGCACATATAAAATATTTATGTATTGTACAATATGTAAATATTAGTGGTTAAACCGCATGTGCTACATCATCGTACGTAGCATAATGGTATGGGCCAAGCTTTTGCGCCCTTGTGGGCTACAGAAAAGGAGGACCATGCGGGCTAGGGAGAAGAATGTGAGAAATCCTATATGTAGCGTGCGTTACCCGGAGAGCTCCGGGTTTCCCTTAAAAAAAAAACCTGTAGCTCCAAGTAGCGCACACGGAGATTGGTGCAACCACTGCAACGGAGTACCCAACAGATGGAATCATCCAGCTTCAGACAACGTGGGACGGAGTAAGCTCTTTGGCTATGACACGCGTCAGCTTGAGACTATGTGAGGACGGAAATGAATTTTGAATCCAAACTTCAAAGTAACTAACTTTTCTCTCAAACCGACTCAATTTTCAATTCCATTTGAACTATCTTATCCTTTAGAATTAATGTAACAAAGATCCCACATGAATATATTTTTGAAATTTTAGAATCTATTTTTCTAAACTTATCATTCCATCATTTTTCTTGTATTGTTTAACAATTACAAAATATTGGAATAGTATACTCAAAATGTTGAACTAAATATTAGAAAGTGTTGAATCCAGTAATTCAAATGTTTGATCTCATATGGATATATTTTTTTTGGTTTGATCGATTTAAAATTCAACATTTTAAATGTGTTATTTAACTTTTTTGTTTACTACTTCAACATTTTTCTTCTACTCCCCCAAACCTTTTTAGCAATCATGTTAGAACTGTATATTAAAAATTTGAATTTACTATTATCAAATGTTGAATCTAATCATATACAATGTTTGAACTGACTTTGTACTTGTCAATATTTTTCATATATCGCTGCAACCTTTTTACGAAATGTTGAATTGGTTTTTAAAAATTGTTGAATTTTTCTTTTGAAATGTTGAATCGTGTTTTTAAAAATGATGAGTGTCTATACAAGATAAATTATATTATTAAATGATTTCCCAACATATAAATGTTACTCTGCTTAAAAAAATAGAAATGTCAATGTTGTGTGTAAAATCATAATGTCGTGCTTTTCGCAGCATGCGCATGCACGCGGAAGAACATAATTTAAAAGGAGGGTCTTAGTGCAAAATGGCCACATCAGGCCGCTGCACACGCGGACGTAAAAAACAGGCACAAGTTACTTGTCGTAGGCTGTGTAGTGAATGACGTGGAAAGAAAAAAAGACAGGGAGCGGTGCTATAGTAGAGAGCTAGGATGGGTCCCAAAGGAAAAATTTGTTGGGCCTTGGAGCTCTATATGTACTACAGTGTGGGATACAGTGCTAAAACCATGGGAAGGCCATGGGTTGCGCTATCGTAAGCTACAGGTAGTATGCGGCATGCATAAGAGGCTCCAAAAAAAGGTAGGCTTGGCTTGCTTGCTTGCACAAAAAAAGAAAGAATACGCCCTCAGCAAAATCAGTCATGTTTCTCAAAGATTTACAAATCTGGCCCGGCTTAGAGCACTACCAATATGAAACTGAAATTTGAGATATTTTGAATGACTTTCTAAAAGCATTTAATCATTTTGAATATGTTTTTAAATCCGGTCATAAATTTGATGAAATTGTGGCAGCATTTCCTCCGAATTTTGACCAAAACACATGACCAAGAGTGAACCAATTCTGCAAAGTTCCTAAGATAAGACCATCTTCAAGAATTAGACTCCAAAACAGGACTATTTTTGCAATCCCTCCTTGACACTAAAACGAATTCTATTCAATTTTTTTTAAAAAAATTGAGATTATATTTGGGGCCTCAATTTTCGTTTGTGCAGTAAATGAAAATTATAACTAGTTCTCTATCTTATGTATTGTTTTTGTAAATATTGAATGCAGATGTTGTTTCTAAAACAATTACCCATAAAAAGCTGACATGTATGTCCCACATGACACGTGACACTGGGACCAACCCTGGCAAGTGGGCCACATATGCCAACAAAGATAGTATAAATTTATGACATTTCCTGATTTTTCTAATATGATTTTTTATATTTTTCACAATATGACGGTTGCTTAGTTTATGACTATGTTTGTTGGATTTAGTGATGACCATTTATTTTCATAAAAGAAACTATACTTATCCTACAAAACATCATAAAACATAGTGCCTTTGTGACAAAATGCTCCGTTGTCACGAAAACATTCGTCATGGAAGACCACATATGTATAATGAATTTGACCTTATATTCAATAATTTATTGTTGTGATTTGTTTGCATTTAACTTGTTTTAACAGTTCCTGTTGCTCTTTTTCGCCATTTATTTCTAAATGGTTTTGTACTATTTCTTATTAATGAAAAATGTTCGTAGCATGCTCTGGAAAAAAGGTCAAACATATGTTTACAAAGTCAGGTACATCAGCTACCTTCCACGTTGAGGTAGTGTTGGAGATAAATTGTCCATGGGAAACCGGGAACACTCCATCTGGATATTAATGCAAAAAATTTAATTACGGTAGAGATTCATGGCTGTACAATTTTGATTGTAAACCTTTAAAAGCATAAGTAAGATTAGTGTTAACGAACTTGAACTAACCTGAAGGACAATCTAATTAATTAGTCTGATGATGCAGCTTGCCCAAGCATACTGAGAAACATACAAATTCTTCATTATGTTTATGACGTTTTAAGCAACTGTTTGCACCATGTACCAGGCATCCACTTTTTGGTGCAGCTTTTGCTTCCATGGTCTGTTGACAATTTTCTGGAATGCATATCAGGCATTTTGTATGGTACTGATGTACTGACACATCATATTTGCGCCTCCTTGAGACTGAAAAGAAGATCATTGGACATGGAAAAAAAATTGTAACGGTATTGTCACCTGTTGGTACACCAAAGACTGACAAATACGTCCTTTTTCTTTGATTATTGCAAGGAATAGGACATAACGAAATGCATGTATTCTCACGGCAAAAATGGATGCAATGCAACTACATACCCAAGAAACATACATATTTGACAACCTGCGTTGTCATATATGGACATATTTTACAATGTATAGCATATCTTTAATTATGCTATGGTTGGGGTTGGGGGACCGGGTGGACAGACAATTCTGGATTTGGTTCTTGGGGTCTTAGCCAACAAACATGTGCTCCACCTGTCCACCACATCAAGAGAACATGCATGCCCAACAATATTATGAGGGCCATATGTTATATTGGGTGACTATATTTGTTCTCAAATTCATGGGATTTGACAAAGAAGCTGATACCAATGATCCAGCTTGTTATTTCGTAGGGAAAATTTTGAGATTTTATTTTTCTTACAGGATGAGGGCCTGAAGTATTTCTTTTGTTACTTCTGGTGTTGTTTTTGCTTGTTCCTGAAAACCCTTTAGCCCTAGAAAATTTAATTTGCTCACAATTAACAGAATTATCACCAAGAAAATGATGAACAAAGTGATTGTTGGCAGTCTGTTGGCCTTGTGTTAGGAAACTTTGACAAGAGAAACGACTAATTAAAGGGCCAATGACTTTAAACATTTTCGTACATATCAAATGGAAGCTAAGTCAAAGCTAGTTAATATTTTTTTTTATAGGAAGCGCTTTAGGCATCCATACGCCTATAAATAGTGATCCAACCAATGCCCACTCCACACACCAGCAGTGGCACTAACCAAGCTCGGCACATTATGGTAATCAAGAGCTTTCTCCTGGTCCCAGTGACCCTCTGTTTCTTGGTGCTGACAGCAGCAGCGCAAAGCTCTAACTATGCCATCAGAGCTAACGGCACGGTGACATGCAGGGGTAACACCACCGCAGACCTCCAAGGTAAGCAACCTTGGCTCAAGAATCTGATTAAACTTGTTTTTCAATATTTTAAGCATCAATTAACGTGGATTAATTATCGATAAATCTCATAGATGTTGTAGTGGAGCTCGAAGTAAAAGGCAATGTTGTCAGCTACGACTTTACAAACAGAAAGGGCTACTTCATGATTGATGTACCAGATTACCGGCTGGATTACCAAGCGAGGAGAGAAAACCAACCAGACAACCTCAAGTTAAAAATCCGCCATTTTGAAGACTATGAGGAGACGTGCCCCTCGGGTTACAAGATAACAGAAGTGTATGCTGAAAGTAATTTTGGCACCACAGTTGGCGGCGGCAGCACCGTTTACATCGGTTATCATAAGTTTGGGAATGGTAATCTTACATATTTTCGGGAATATGTGAAAAACTAATGTTTTATGTCCGACTAGTGGGAACATAGATCCATATACTACTATGAATAAAATAAGTGGGTAGACGATCAAGAGCATAATGAAATATACGCGTTGTACTTCGAATAAGGCCATCACATATGGGCTGTAATATGTAATAATAACCATGCTCAAAAACCCCCCATTATAATAAAGAAGTTTCAGAAATGTCTATGTTGCTTTGACAATCCAGTTGCTCCGTCCTGTTTCTAACCTCTCCAGTACGAGCTTGACGGGCGTATCTACAGGGTATGCCAGGTGTGTAGAAGGGACCCAACCCACCTAAGAATTCACAAAGAATAGGGGAAAAAAAAAAGATCGAGCCCAGCGGCCAGCGCTCCGGAAGCCGTTCTGCCTGCGTGCCGCCTAGCGCCTTAGGATGATCCGCTAACCACGAGCAGAGAATCAGAGCAGTATTTCACAGTCCGATCGGGGCATTTCACAGTTCCTTCGAAGGCGTTGAACTGTGAGACTCTAAAGTTGCGAGGTGTCATTAAGACATACCATTCTATGATTAAAACAGAATTTTCAATCAAAGCAGAGTTGAACAATGCAGAGAAAGGCAAGGAGTAATCTTGCAATCTTCTTTGAAATTATGTAAGTGTGCAAGCTTCTTTTAGGCGCGTGCTAAGGTTTGGTATGTTGGAACTATTTACATTGAAAATTTGTGCTTGTTTTGAACTTAGTTAAGTGATTTTAATTATATTACCACACTTTTAAATATATTATATGTGACCTCTCAAATATATAATCACACTTTTAGGTATTTTATATTCGTATATTCCGAGTTGCTTAGACAAACTTTATAGTTATTTACCGAATTATTCAATTAGTGAGGTATTGGGTTGGCATACCCAAGTTAAAATCCTTGACCTGTTGCTTAAGCAAACAAGAGCAACTCACACTAATGTTGCAGCAACAGTATGTGTCTGGGTGTCTCTCATTTTCCAAACTGACAGTTCGATATCGTCCAACCAGAAGGAAAACAAAACCTAGACACGTCCCTGGCTTTCTACGAAGCGGAGCTGGCGTTTGGGTCCAACCAGAAGCATCATCCTTTCTTTCTAGTATGTGCAGATCACATCGATCCGGCATCCACGAGGAGTGGCACATATAATTACCAGTAGTTCCAGGCCAACCGTACGTGGAGTTGATGCTGCAACTCAGCGTTCAGTAGTGCTATTTCAGGCCTCACCGCAGCTCGGTCCGCGATGGCCGTCGCACTCCTGCTTCGACGCTCGATCTCCTCCAGGTCCGCACGCTCCACCTCCTCCTCGTCCACCGCGTCATCTTCCACATGCGCGTGCCGCCCGACGCTGCATCCCACGCAAGGCCTCGCATGCGCGCAGCTTGCCACCACTTGAGGCCTCGCATCCTACCCGTACGTCGCCGGCCCCGCGCAGGCCTCCGCCGCAAGGCTGATCTACTCATAAAAACTGTAGGAGCGAGGCTGCTTCCGCTGCCTACGCGAGAACACAACTCAATAGAGTAATGAAGGCACACGAAGCTTTATGTGAGGAAAACAACAGACGGCGTCCAGGAACAACGATCCAATCGATCGTGTGAAGGCCAGGCCAATCAAGGAGCAGGGCAAAGGACGAACTCGACGTCCGCCTACGGAGGAGACGAGCGGCAAGAGGTGCAGCCTGACAGCGAGGACGTTGCTGGATATTGAAGGCATCGCGATGTAACGAAGAAGTTGGGCGCTCGTCCTGAGAAATTAAGAGCAACAACTTTCCACACACGAGGAGCCGAGCAGACCACCAGACGAACAAAGCTACTTTAATTTGCCTACTAGTGCACAAACGAAGCAAGACGCGACGAGCCTAGCTTGCGAATAGATAAGCTTCACCACCAATCAGACAAATCAAGGACCAGACCGAAAGCTGCAACGAAAATGAAACTGCTGTCGCTGGGAGCTTTGCGAGGATTTCCAACCATGTGACTAATAGTCTTGTGGAGTGCAAGAGAACTATTACACTTGTATATTAACTCATTTCTTTCTGGAAGAACATATATTTTCTCGTGTTGTGTCTGTCCATTCTTCCCCCGATAGTAGCTTTGGGTTTGTATATTTTAGTCAACGAATCATAGACTAAAATATCAGCTAAAATATCCCATTGAATATTGTATACCTTGCAGAAAAAATAAATAAAAAATCATAGTGAATTGTAATGATGGTTTTTGTACTCTTTCTTCTTAATTTAAAAGGTTCGAAGTAAGTATGTTATAGAAGAAAAAGTCAAATCTTATGAAAAAAATCGGCAGCCTCCTCTTAATTACATTGAAGCATTGTTGGAGATAAAATATCCATACAAAATTAGGTACGTCATCTGAATATTAATGCTAAAAGTTAAATATCCTTTCACTTTGGAGATTTAAGGCTGTGCAACTTTTGATGGTACACCTTTAAGAGCATAAGTCAGATTAGTATTAACTAACTTGAACTAAACTGAAGGAGAGTGGTGATGGAACTTGGCCCAGCGTACTGATTGTCTTTATTTGTATATCTTTTTTTTAGCATTGTTCCCCGTTAATCATTGTGGTTTGGTTCATATGAATGTTAGTTCACCTGCTGATTTTCCTTGGTCCTCAATGTTATTGGTTCATGAACTTATTATTTATTTACACATGCAAACAATTAGAAAGCTCAGAATCAAAAGTAATAATCGTTGCAAGCAGAAACTAAGCGGTGTAGAGCTCCAAACAGCAACATAATGGCAGTTTTGTTTTCATGGTGTGTTGACAACTTCCTGGAGCACATATCCAGCATTTTCAATTGTATACTATATGTACTGGCACATCATATTTGCGGCATTATCTCCTAGGTTGAAAAGAAGTCCATTTGATGCGGAAAAAGTTGTAGAGGCATTATCTCCCGTTGGTACATCTAGGACTGATCAATAATACATCCTTTTCTTTGATTATTGCAAGGAATAGGACATAATTAAATGCTTGTAATTTGTACTTACAATACATAATGTTCTCATGCTAAAAGAAATACACAATTGTGTGCCCAAGAAACAGACCATGTACCTATGCACCAGTGGATATATACGGACATATTTGCAACGTATGGTACATTATACCATGGACTCTTTTTCAAGAAGCACATGTTTAATTCCGCTAGCTAGGGTTGGGGGTGGAGGACCACTAATTTTTTTCCAGTTCATGAAAACATTGTAATGTCTTCTTACATGTACGTATATTGCTTTGACAATCCAGTCGCTCTGTCGTTTCCGTAACCTCTCTGGCGCAATATGAACATGACCCGTTGCTTAAGCAAACAAGAGAAGCACTAATCTTGCAGCATATATGTCTCTCATTTCCCGATTTCACAGCTCGAAATCGTCCAACCAGAAAAAAAAACTTGAAACGTCTGCTTTCTGTCGCACCTAATCCGTCCAACTAAAAGCATCATCCTTTCTAACTTGTATGCGTAGATCACATCGATCGGCCATCCTTGACCACGAGGGCAGGCCTATATAATTACTAGTAGTAGTTCATGCCGCGAATTCATGAACACCGGCCAACCGTGGAATTGATGCTGCAACTTAGCGTTCAGTGAAATTTGCAGGAGGGTTTTTTGTTGATCGGCGATGGCGGGCCACACCGCAGCTCGGTCCGCATTGGCCGCCACGCAATCGCTCGAACCGAGGCCACCGCCGCAGCTCGCCTTCAACCTCGGCCACCTTGTCCTCCTCCCCGCCCAACGCTACCTCCTTTCCTACGCCGCGCTCCCCGACCGGTAATGATTCTAGGCGCTGGTCCAAGACGAGATGGAGGTTCGCGAGACCGATGCGAGTGCACTCAAAGGTGTTCGACAAAATACTAAAGAGTTGCCGACGACATGACCTGAAAGAATTTCGAATATGACTTCTGCTTTGCGAGGAAAACAGCAGGCGACGTCCAGGAACAACGATCCAATCGTGTGAAGGTCAATCAAGGAGCAGATGACCCCTGGCGTTGCCCATGGAGCAGAGCAAAGGGCGAACTAGACGGTCTGCCTTGCTATGGAGGAGACGAGCAGAAAAAACTGGATATTGCAGGCAGCAGTTGGGCACCGGTGCTGTCCAGTCCAGCGACATAATGGCAGATTTTGTTTCCATGGTGTGTTGACATTTTTCTGGATTGCATATCCAGCATAGCTAGGGTTGGGGGTGGAGGACCACTAATTTTTTTCCAGTTCATGAAAACATTGTAATGTCTTCTTACATGTACGTATATTGCTTTGACAATCCAGTCGCTCTGTCGTTTCCGTAACCTCTCTGGCGCAATATGAACATGACCCGTTGCTTAAGCAAACAAGAGAAGCACTAATCTTGCAGCATATATGTCTCTCATTTCCCGATTTCACAGCTCGAAATCGTCCAACCAGAAAAAAAAACTTGAAACGTCTGCTTTCTGTCGCACCTAATCCGTCCAACTAAAAGCATCATCCTTTCTAACTTGTATGCGTAGATCACATCGATCGGCCATCCTTGACCACGAGGGCAGGCCTATATAATTACTAGTAGTAGTTCATGCCGCGAATTCATGAACACCGGCCAACCGTGGAATTGATGCTGCAACTTAGCGTTCAGTGAAATTTGCAGGAGGGTTTTTTGTTGATCGGCGATGGCGGGCCACACCGCAGCTCGGTCCGCATTGGCCGCCACGCAATCGCTCGAACCGAGGCCACCGCCGCAGCTCGCCTTCAACCTCGGCCACCTTGTCCTCCTCCCCGCCCAACGCTACCTCCTTTCCTACGCCGCGCTCCCCGACCGGTAATGATTCTAGGCGCTGGTCCAAGACGAGATGGAGGTTCGCGAGACCGATGCGAGTGCACTCAAAGGTGTTCGACAAAATACTAAAGAGTTGCCGACGACATGACCTGAAAGAATTTCGAATATGACTTCTGCTTTGCGAGGAAAACAGCAGGCGACGTCCAGGAACAACGATCCAATCGTGTGAAGGTCAATCAAGGAGCAGATGACCCCTGGCGTTGCCCATGGAGCAGAGCAAAGGGCGAACTAGACGGTCTGCCTTGCTATGGAGGAGACGAGCAGAAAAAACTGGATATTGCAGGCAGCAGTTGGGCACCGGTGCTGTCCAGTCCAGCGACATAATGGCAGATTTTGTTTCCATGGTGTGTTGACATTTTTCTGGATTGCATATCCAGCATTTTGTATGGTATGCTATATGTACTAGCACATTATTTTTGCGGTTCCGCGAGGTTGAAAAGAAGTTCGTTCGACATGGAAAAAGTTGTAGAGGCATTATCTCCCATTGGTACATCCAGGATTGATAAATAATAAATCGTCCTTTTTCCTTTGATTACTGCAAGGGTACATAACGAAACGCATGGATTCTTTTTCAAGCACATATTTGATTCCGCTAGGGTTGGGGGTTGATGACCGGTGAGAGTTGCGGCTTTGTTCTTGCATGCCAACAAAGTAACATACATGTCCACTATATCAAGAGAACATGCATGCCCAACAAGATAACTGAGTGTTGTATGTTATATTGGTGACCAGAATTGTCTGAAACTCAAGTTATCGAATTTGGAAATTAAAGCTGAAACCTGTTATTTTGCAGGAAATATTTTTGAAATTTTAATTTTTCTTAGATGATGAGTACCATTAGTCTTTTTTTTTGGTTACTTTTGGGTTCTAGCGTTGTTTTTCCTGGTTCATGATAACTCTCTACTCCTAGCAAATTTAGTTTAATTGTACACGATTAATAGCACAATCACCAAGAAGAAGATGAACGAAGTGATTGATGGCAATGCATTTGGGAAATTTTGACAAAAGAAGCGAATAAGGAGCGAATGAGCTAATTTAAACATCTTCTTATGTAAAAGTGTATTCTTGGTATAAAACAAAAATGGAAGCTAAGGGCCTGTTGGGCTGCTGCTACTCACGTAGCTACAGTTTCAGCCGCAAACATAGCAGCCGAATAGGCCCTTAAGTCAAAGTTGATAATCTTTTATAGGATGCGCTTTAGGCATCCACATGCCTATAAATAGTGACCCAAGCTATAGACACGGACACCAGCAGTAGTACTCAACAAATCTACACTTCAAGCACGTTATGGCAATCAAGAGCCTTCTCCTGGTCCTAGTGACTCTCTGTTTCTTGGAGCTCACGGCCGCAGCGCAAAACTCTAACTATGCCATCAGAGCTAACGGCACAGTGATATGCAGGGGCAACAACACCGCAGACCTCCAAGGTAAGCAATATTGGTTCAAGAATCTGGTTCAAATTATTTTTCAATATTTTAAGCATCAATTAACGAGGATTATCTATAAATCTCATAGATGTTGTGGTGGAGCTCAAAGTAAAAGACCATAGAGTCACCTATGAATTTCCGGACCCCAAGGGCCACTTTGTGTTTAATGTACCAGAAGACCGGCTCGATTACAAAGTGAGGATAGATAACCAACCATACAACCTCGAGTTAGAAATAGTCGATTTTGAAGACTATGAAGAGACGTGCCCCTCGGGATACGAGATAACAGAAGCGTATGCTGAAAGTAATTATGGCACCACCCGTGATGGCAGCACCTATTATGTTGGTTATCATATGTTTGCAAATGGTACTCGTGAATATTTTCGGGAGTATGTCAAAAACTAATGTTTGGATGGTGCGAGTGGGTACGTAGATACATATAGTACTACAATTAAAATAAATGGGTCGACAATCAAGAGCTTAATGAAATATGCATTGTACTCCTAATAAGACCACCACATATGGTCTGTAATATGTAATAATAAGCATGCTCGCATGCCCCCGTTATAATAAAGAAGTTTCAGAAATGTCTCTGTTTGCTTTGACAATCCAGTGCAATACGAGCTTGACCTGTAGCTTAAGCAAACAAGAGGAGCACTAATAATCTAGCAGCGTTAGTATATGTCTATTACTCCAACCAGAAAGAAAAAACTAGACACGTACCTGGCTTTCTATGAAGCGGATGTCGCGTTTGAATCTCAGGCGTCTCGATCGCTCCAGCTAGAAGCATCTTACTTTCTGACAAGTATGCGAAGATCGCATCGATTGGCGGCCATCCACGAGGACTGGCATATATATATATATATATATATATATA
>LAPY01000017.1:391894-405436 GCA_000970635.1 Eragrostis tef
ATATATATATATATATAATTATTACTAGTAGTAGTCCCAGGCCAAGCGTTCAGTGATACTCCAGTCCACAGCACAGTCGGAGTCTGTTCGCGATGGCCGTCGTGCTCCTGCTTCGACGCGATCCTCCACCTACGTCCACACGCCGCTCCTCACGCTCAACAGCTACAACGACATCCTCGTCGTCAACCAAGTCCACCGTGTCCTCCTCCACCGTCTCTGCAAGGCTCTACCATACAAACTGCAGGAGCCAGGCTGCTTCCGCTGCCTACTCGCTGTCACGCAATACCACACCAACATACGTTTTGGCGTTGGTCGAAGACGAGATGGAGCTTCGCGGGACCGACGCGAGCACACACTCAAGGTGTTCGACGAAATGGTAAACAAGGCTAGCCGACGACATGAGCTGACAAAATTTGGAATAATGTGCTCCTTGGAGGCGACCATCACAGCCCGGATCACCAGTGGCTCGGGCAACTTACTTTGAGCATTGGCGAGGGTTGAAACTGGCGCGGGCCGCGCCGCTAACCCGCTGGGCCAGTCCGCGCCGCGACCGCACACATCGCTGGAGCGGCTCCATGCGGGCAACTGCGGCACGGGCGCGGGGCGATGGCGAGCGACCGCCGCGCGTGATCTGCTTGCGTCGTCGCGGCCTCCGGCTGCCGGCGAGCCCGACCTTTCCCTCGACGTCTTTACGAAGCGAGCTGGCGGGCTCGACGCAACAGCCCGCGGTAACTTTGCGGCGGCGGGGGGGGGCGCTCATGCTTAGATGTGGTGCTGCTGGACACCCAAGGGCTTGATGAGGTGCCTGTTGCCGAGGCTGGTAAGGTTTTGCTGCAACGCCGTGTCGTGGTCGTCGAGGAGCAAGGTAAACTAATCCTTGGCATCAAGGCTGCCCAGCTAGGTGATGTTGCCGAGAGTAGCACTATTGTTGAGAAGAAGATGACTTATCGTGCTTGGTCTGCTTTAAGAAGTGAAGGTTATTTTGTGATTGGCTCGACTAGGCTGCACATGATGATCGCCTGCTCAGTGCTTCCTTAGATTGATTATGCCACTGATACTGTGACATCACACCAACGTATCTTTGCTTCTGCTGTGACCTAGTAATGGTGTTGTGCTCATGGCTTTGGTATGGCTCTATGTAGCAGCGGCCGCACCGTCACTCAGGATTTCTTCTCCCTGGACCGGCGACTCAACTCCCAACCCAGCGATGTCCGCTAGACCACTGTCCTTCTATTTATGCTCAATATGAATAGCGAAGCATCATGCAGCCCAAGCAGAGAAGCAGCTGTAGTTATACAGGAGGAATACAGACAGCATGTCGACCAGGGAAGGCTCTGCACCGCGTCAAAGCGTTGATAGAAGTCTTGTAATCTAAAGTGTGTCGACCAGGGAAGGCTACAACACTTTATGCCAAAGGGCAAAAAATTTCACATGGTAGGCCTTGCAGCTATATGCTGTGCCACATGGAAGCTAAGAAATAAGATTTGCTTTGACAAAAAACAAGTGCAATCTCCTACTGAGATTGTGTGCTACGCATGTTCATTTTTGTTGTACTGGGCAGGTCTACAGAAGGACGGAGATGGGAAGGCGCTCTCTGAAGGTGCAAGTGTGCTCAAGGATGCCGCTGTACAGATGCATGCAAGAGCGGGGGCTGGCATCATCAGCACCAGGAGCATTGCGATGTCGACAGGGTAATGGGCATCCCCAAAACGTCCGGACGAGCTGAAATGGTGGATTGCTGTTAAGCGGAAGGTGGCATCTTGTTGATGCACACGTAAGAGAACAATTGCTCTTGCGGCCTCAGATGGCTTGTAATAAGTAATTTTAAGTTCGTAGAATTAGCCGTTTAAATTCTCTTTTTTTTTGCAGTTTAAATTCTCTGAATGCTTTAAGCGAGACTTATTGTGATTTTGTTACCGCAAAAGTAATGAAATTCCTGTTCTGCAAAAAAAAAAAGATCTGTAGATTTCAACTCGGACGTAGTGTCCTTGTTCAACTGGATCATGAACATTAGCGGGGCTACGTGCACTAAATTATCGTCCCGATTTGGCCGTCTCTAACAAATTCCTCGTGTCAAATTGGCATATATACAACGCTATTGCATTATTCTAGTGACATCAGTGAACAATTCAATCGGCCAAGAACGTTCCAATCAGCCTGTGCGACTCATATCATTACATAACAATTCACCATCACAGCTTAGCCAGCTCAACGCAATAACTGTGGTTAACATGCTTTGTGTAGAGTTCAGTACACCAGTAACACACCTATTATACTTACTCTAACAAGTCATCGTCATCATAGTGACAGTGGATACGTCAACGCTAAATTCAGATCTATGGAACAGAGACCAGGCGACCAGAACAGACAACTTGCAGAATCCAAACTTGAAGAATGCTTTACTCCTCAGGGCAATCCTAGGCCTGAAGTTCATGAACAATATTATCGCTACCGTGACCCTCGATAGCCTCGATACTAACTGTCAGCATGCTGTTCTCTTAACAACTACAACACGGCGCTGGAACATAACCGACCCATTTTCATCCACCACCACTGTCTGTCAAGGGAGTCAAGAAGCACCACTTATTCATCAATACCAGTCGTGACAGTGGCAACACGGGCCCTGAAATCAGACAATCCTTCGCCGACACAAATTTGAATGGTCCCCCCAACTGCTTGATTTAGATGCGCAAACATGAACTCCAATGTGCTGTGTTCAGTTGGCCATCAATGCATCAGTTTCGCCTTGAATAAAACTGATCCCCAACTCCCTTGCAGATTTAATTGCATGAAAACATGCCAACAGTTCTGCATGAAAAGGGCTCATCAGATAAGCAATTTTTTTTAAAGGATCAGACAAGCAATTTTGTGGTAACAGAAGGCATGGTAGCTTAAAACTCTGTCGTTACGTTCAAATGGTGACCCTTTGCTCTTCACTTTTAGATCAACCTCAAAATAACAGGTTATGACAGGTGGGCCAATGCCTTATACAGAGTATGACAGGTGGGCCACGGCATACCCTGACTAGGCCCAGCCCAACCCAGAAAACCATCGATCTCCAATTTCCTATCGAGGAAACGAAGCGGAGCCATCCTAAAGCGCCGCCGCCCTGTCAACTGTTCCCGTTTCCTGATCGCGATGACGTCTCCTGGCAGCAGGCGACGCTCGTACATGTCCCGGCCCCGGAGTCCCAATCCATCCCCACCCGTCGTCCGGTGCTGGCCGTGTTGCCGCCCGGCGTTGGCGCTGCTGCCGCCCTGCCTAGCCAGGTACGAGCATTTCGATCGATGTTAAATTATCAGAGCAGCAGTTCAGGTAAACAATACTTACGCATTTTGACCAATTGTTAAACGTGAGACTATTATATTGTTAATTGTCAATTAACTAATCTATAGGCATGGTCTTCCATGATCCAAGGAAAATTAAAATTGATTTTTAAATGTTTATCACACTTCTGGTTACTTTATACTTGTACTATATGGAGTTCTTGGGGAAATCATAGTTGTTTACCGAATTTTTTGTTTGAGTTTTGGCTCGGCTTACCCTGAAGTAAACCTCTAGATCCGTCACTGCTTGTCGTGAATCGGAGGATCCACCACCCCGAAGTAAAACAAGGGGAGGAACGCAAACACTATTTACACTAGTGCTATCGGGTGATCTTTCAAGTGGCAATTACCTAGGCATAGGGCATGGCAAAACAATTTGTTGTGAATTACTCGGTATTTCATTGCATTTGTTGTTTCTCGACAACTTTCCCACTTTTGACGGTATTATTTTTATTATTTTTGCCATTTTTAGTTGTAGATCATTATCCAATCATCTATTCCATCTAGTTGAACCAAATTGTGATAAAACACTTACAAAAGTTAAGAGTTGTACACTGAAAAAAAACTCCGGTATATACGTTCACAAAATAGCAGCGGGACCAGATTTCGTACAACACAATTCGTCAGTTCCTTTTCATAGAATCATACTAGCTACGTGATCTAAAACTTCTTTATCTTCCATTAACAAGTGTTATTGTTAGATCATTTACACTGCTTCGTGTAGTAGTAGACAGCTCTCCGCATGTTGTCCTTACATTGAAGAAAGCCGGTTGTTTTGGCTCAGGTAGAGCCTGCAACTCACTTGATAACATCGTAACAACGTCAGACATGGTTGGACGATCAGCTGCATTCTCCTGAACACATAATAATGCAATTTTTATACATTTCTTTATCTCTATCATTTGTCCTTCACTTGCTATCGATGGGGCTACAAGTTCAAGCCAATTTTCATCCTTCCAGAGCTGCCATGCCTGCATAATTTTTGAGCTATTAATTACACAAATTCATCGAGTGAGAATTTCAACTATTGGTCGGGTATGTGAGCATATCACTCGGTTATGGTGTTCTAAAAGGATTGTTTGGTTGGCAAAATAACACGCCATTGTTTTGTAGTAACAAAGGTTGTTTAATGCCTTATTGGCATAGACGAACTTACATAACCGAGGAGGTTGAAAAAGTCCCCGCACTGGTGAAATCCAGCATTTCTTTTCCCACTGATGATCTCAAGAATCAAAACTCCATAGCTAAACACATCAGATTTCACAGAGAAACATCCCTCGGATGCATACTCAGGAGCCATGTAACCACTGAAACAAAAATGAATATAGGGGCTTGTAAAAAACTGAAACAACCATAAATTAGAATATAAGAAGAAACGAAAATAAACTATCTCAGCTCATTTTGGAAATTTAAGTAAGATAAATGAAATGCTTACTATGTGCCTACCACCCTTTTGGTATTTCCTGGAATATCTGTGGAGCATATCTTCGCAAGTCCAAAATCAGAGATTTTAGGATTCATCTCGTCGTCTAGGAGAATATTACTTGCTTTTAAGTCTCTGTGTATGACACGCAGCCGGGAGTGTTTATGGAGATACAGGAGTCCTTGGGTTATTCCCTCTATTATTTTCTGGCGTCTATTCCAACTAAGTAATGCAGTTCTTTTTTCATCTGCAAAATGAACCGTATGTATATATTAGCACGTCTGTATTCAATTAACTATTGCTTCTTTAGAAATAATGAAACTGAAGTTTTGCTGTAAGCGTACCAAAGATAAAGGAATCTAAGCTCTTGTTTTTCATGTATTCATAGATTAGTATGCTTTCTGCTCCTTCGATACAACATCCTCGGAGATTAACAAGATTTGTATGCTGTAGCTTTGCAATAAGTTGGATTTCATTTTTGAACTCAACAAGACCTTGTGTTGAGTGTGCAGCAAGTCTTTTGACTGCTATCTCAAGCCCACTAGGCAATTGTCCCTGCATAATATTCAGAAAATTTTGAATTCAATTTTACCAGAGATACGATCAAAGTATTTATAAAGGTCCGGCTGTTATATGAAGCTGCGTGAAGTGTGGACCTTAACTGAGATGCGTTCATACTTATTTACCTTGTACACTGAGCCAAACCCTCCTTCTCCTAATTTATTTCTTTCTGAGAAGTTGCAAGTAGCCTCTTTAATTTGATCGAAATCAAAAAGCATAAATTCTGAGTCGCTTTCTTCAATTCTCCAAAGCTTTAGTACTTCTTCTCTTGTTGCCGTGCCTTGCTTCTGCAACTTTGATTTATCTAAACAGGAAAAAAAAATTGGGCCCGGTCAAGATATGATATAAAGTGCGATCAATAAAGGATTGGACAGGCATATTTTCATCACTCACTGTTTCTTACTCTTCTCATCCACAAAAAACCGGATATAACGACCGATGCAGCAGCAATCAGTGGCAATAGTATGGTAACTATCAACAGCTTGCTGATCGTCTTTTTGCCTATGTGATGGGAAATGTCATCTCAAAAGTAAGTATATTTTCGTGCGACCAGATGAAATAAATTCAACAATTCATTTTGGACAAACGCAGACAAAGATCTATACGAGGTGGTACAATTTTCAGTATGGATTTTCATTAGAGGCGTACTATTAGAAACCATCAGGTGTACTCTCTTCTATGTGTAATCCAAGGGGCTTACCGGAAAGCTCCTCACCAGATGGGGCTAGCGGCGACGGTGGCGGCGAGTCGATCTGTGACAGTGACCCGATGTTGAGCATGGTCTTGCCACTGTAAAACTGGTAGATCTCGTACCTGTACCCGCACCGGGCGCCAATGTTGCGCACCCCGGCCATTGACGCGTTGAATGTGGAGTTTCCAACCAGGTCCTGCAGGCACTGCCAGCATTCGGCGCCGGACATGTCCGGCGTGCACTGCATCATGGAATAAAGCGCCGGCGTGACGACGCTCATGCGCACTGTGGTGTACCACTTCACCGCCTCGTAGTGGTACACGGCCCACTGCACGGAGTAGCTCAGCAGCGCCCGCACCAGGGTGACGAACTCGTCGCCGGCGGCGCTCGTCGGGCTGTTCCGGCCGGAGACGTTGTAAAGCCTGATCTGGCCCAGGTTGGCCGTGGAGGAGAGGAAGTCGTCGCCGGAGAAGAAGGCGACGCAGAGGTCGCCGTAGACGGCGGCCTCCTTGCTGTAGGGGCACAGTCTCCGCGCGTCGCGGAAGGCGCGCGTCTCGCAGTCGAGGCAGGACGCGGCGGTGGCGTCGCCGCGGCAGAGGGCGAGGGCGAAGACCTGGTCAGGTCCCTCGCCGGCGGCGGCCTTCGCAAAGAGATCAGGGGAGGAGGAGGCGTTCGACGGGAGGGTCGTGGCGAGGAGCTGAAGGTTGGCTTCGTATTGGCTGCCGGCCGTGTAGTTGCCGCTGCTTCCGCAGTGCTGCCATGGCGGCGAGGGTGCAACGGGCGGCAACAGAACGAGTAGTACCACTGGCAGAACGACCAACATGGGCATTCGAATTCCACAACAATGAGGCCAAGTATGTTCTTTGGGACGTGGATAGATGATGATCACCCGGCTTACATCCTATATATACGGGCATACCACTCTGTGTACGTCGTTTGCATCGAAATGATCGAGTTCTATCCTAAGAGCAACTCCACCAGTTCTTCACTCACATCCCAAATAGTAAATAAAAAAAACTTTCGTTTAGAGAGAGGGGTAAAAAAAAATCTGCTCAAGCACTTTCTCAATCCCAATCCCAATTTTTCTCCACCCCCAAAAGTAGCCCTCCATCCCCTTTATGGAGAGAATCACCTCTCCATCCCCAATTGACAGTTATTGTGGGCCCAAATGGTTCCCTCCGTCTGCATGCATCCACCCCCCCCCCCCCCTTCGAATTCAAGAGGTGTAGTGAAGCCACAAAAGAATAAAGACGGACTTAAAAAATTCTTCCAAATAAATACATGATCAATAACCATGATGAGTAGAATGAACTCTGCGAAGATCTTGTTGAGCACTTCTAGAAAAGACATGGGCAGCGAGTTGATCCATGATTGTGTTTTATGCATTTCGGCCATTTATCATGTCTAAATCTGAATTCAAAGTTTGAAGTTTGAAAAAGGACAAGTGAGTATTGGGGATGGGGTTATAGGGGAACTGTTGGGGCAGCTTTCCCCAAAATCCTGAAAAATGCTATTAGAGCTTCTCCAATAGCTCAATATTAGTGCTGAATTACTGGGTTTTTTTATATGAGATTGTTGGGGAATTGCTTGAGTTGCTCTAAGGCCTATTGATCCTTATATCCTCCACAAAATTCTATTGCGCATCTCAGCAAGAATATGTGTCATACTCATAGTCTAATGTTTGATGCTCAGTTACCTCCCAGAGTAACTCTTAGTCGCGTAAAGATACTTCTTTAAATGTTAGAGAGTTAATTACACCAAGCCAAGGGTGTGATAACTTGTGCGGTGGGTGTATGTATGTCACGCAACATAAAAATTGTTCAAGTAGGCCGCACAACTTGTTTAATTTGTGCGTAGCAGCAGGTTAAAACCATAAAAGCAGTACAATAAGGAACATGTAGCATTGACTAATATTCCATAGCACCACTTTAGTATATACCTCTAGCAACCAAAAAACTAAATGACCAGCCAACAATAACTACGGTGGTACGTGTAGCGCGGAGTAGTATGATCATGCGGCAGGTACCTATAGTTTGGAAATAAGTATTGGATATACCACTTGAAACAAAGTTATCAGTTTCGTCCTATAACCATGAACATTATGCTTCCCATCCCATTTAATGTTATAACAAAGAATCAATAACTTTGTTTTCATTATTTTTCCTTGAAATTATAAACATCTATTCTTTTATCATAAAAAAAACCTAGAATTGTGGGTTATGACCGCTCCCACTGCAGTCAATTATGAAGTCAACCTCCTCTCATAAGCCGAGAAAACCTTCAAACCCATCTTCTCACTCTTACACAGGGGTACAATACCCTGAGAGGCGACCAACTGCACTGTCCCACCACCACAACAATCCCCATGGTTGGGCAGCACAGCGCGAGGGGGTAGAATTATGTGATGGTATGGAGAGAGACGAGAGGATTTTTTTTTAACATAGCATGGAAATTCTCGCCCCAAAGCCAAAGTTTCTATCATTATATTCTCTTATCATAGCCTACCATTTTTTTCGGTCGATACATAAAGGGGACATGGCCATGCATGGGAAGTGGTTCGCTCATGAAGCACCACCGCTACCAGATCAAAAAATGCTACATGGAAATTATGTGATTAATGAGCAGTCTTGAGCAGTCATGTACATGAATGCTCATTAATCACATTAATGACTGCTCATTAATGAGCGGTCATGGAACTTATGTGATTATCACGTACTCTCTCTGTTCCTTTCTGATGACGTTGATTAGCGCAACTGCTCATGGTTAGCTCAAATTTGGGCTAAATAATATAGTGGAAAAGAAAAACAGTTAGTGTACAAGTAAACAAAAAAAAATAAAGGAGAAGCACCAGGCAGGATCTTCCCGGCCAGTTCTATGTATCTATTTTCATTCCCAAGCAATCATTTTTTCCTTTCTATTACTGTTTATTATTTTTCTCATAATTCTCTGTACGAATTTATTTGCTTTCTTTCATTATAATAATCAATAGGGGGAGAAACCCTCTTTTTTGTCATGTCCCATGTTAAAATGTCTGTTGCACGTGCTGGACTTTGACCACACCTTGAATTTTCATGTGCGTGCCAAACTGAGTGACGGTCGAGAATATGGCGGTCACGGTACGTACGTTCCCGTCTAAGATGTGTCTGTTGTCAAAAGCTGTCTGCGTCCATCCACGTACCATGCAATTTGTGAAACCGTTGAACTTGTCAGTCCCGATTAGGCCATGCTGCCACTGTGTTGATACCTCTGTTTTGGTAGCATTTGCTTGCGTCTGTTTGAGTCACGTATGGAAGAGTGACACCATTAGAAGAGTGTGACCGGCATACAGAACCAAACGGGATTGCAACCAGGTGAGCTCTGCTCTGTTCGACCAAACAGCTGTGCGCAGCGAGACAAACTAATCCTTGGAAGGAATTGGAGGTGTCACTTTAGTATTGAATCGTTCAAGTCACTATTTCAGCTTAATTTAGTTGGTTGATTATATTCTTCTAATTATATTATGGGGCAATTTGAAAAACTTATAGGCTTTATGTATAAATCCGATGAAAATGAGGTGAACCAATTCGAGACCTAAGCAGCTAAATAAAAAATATTTAGGCTTTACGTATAAATTATGTAAACATAGCATCTTCAAAGGCTTTGTGAAGAACAGTTTAATTGGTTCTCGCTTTGTGAAGAGCAGTTAACCTAGAGTCGCTATATACCTTGACTATGTAAGAGCATATATCCTTTCTGAACATATACTCCAAAAACCACGCCAAACCAATACGCCTTTTATTTTATGACAGATCTAAATAATATTATGTACTCACTCAATGATGTAAAAGATTTCTTTATACTCATCCTAACTAAGCGATAATTAAATAAAAAAATAAAGGAGAAGCACCGTCAGGTATGCTATTCCGAGTCCTATTATCTATTTTCGTTCCCAAATACTCCTTTCTTTCTTTCAATATTTTTTCTCTTTTATTTTTCATAATTCTTTGTACTAACTTATTTGCTGTCTTTATTTATCATTATTAATCAGAAAGGGGGACCTCTTATTTCTTCAGAAAAGATTGACTTTTCGCATGTTCAATTCTTCCGATGACCGTATCTTGAACCTTCATGTCATCACGCGCGTGCCAAAGTTAGACGGCAGTCACGGCACGCTGTAGATGTGACGGGCTGACGGCCGAGATTAGCGGTGGTCTAGATGGGTCTGTTGCACCTTTGCCTAAAAGTTATTTGCGTCCATCCACGTTCCATGCATTTTGCGAAACCGTTGAACTTGTCACAGTCTTGATACCGTTGTTATGGTTGCATTTGCTCGCGTCGATTAATTCACATACGTAAAGCAAGCAGAACTAACTAACTACTCCTACCACTCTACCAGGTCAATCCAACAGCTGTGTACTGCGAGACAAACAAATCCTTGGAAGCTTTTGCAGTTTGCAATTGGACGTGTCACTTTAGAATTGAATGGTCCAAGCTACTATGCCTTCTTTTTCGCGAGGTTGTCGAGCTTTACTTTGGTTCAAATGCACCCCAAAAAATGTATTTTATACTGTTATATATGGTGATATTTAAAAACATGTAGATGTAGGATGTATGTAAAGGAGGTGAATCGTTTCAAGACCTAAACGGCTAAACCAAAATCCGCTCACAACCCACCTATGGGCAGCCCGCATCTTCAAAGGCTTTTCAAAAACTTTAATTTGCTCTCGCTTGTGTAAAATAGTACAACCAATTTCTATTGGATGATATGACACTGAAATATTTGTGAAGTTTAGTGGCACGTGGGGAAATAAAATGGTCTGAAATATTTTCCTTTCTGATTCAAGGATTCAACTTGATTGTTCTGCTTTATTTTGGCCGGTCAGGCCCTTAACCGGTCATGAGCCAGCTGTACCACCGTATTTGCATTTTTTTTACCACTGTTTTGGAAGCATTTGCATGCGTCAAGTCACATGTTGAAGGGTGGCACAGTGAGAATAGAAAGGAGGCTAGCGACGATCGGCAAGGATGACTACATTTTTCCAAGCAAGGTGACAATTCACCGGCCGACTTCAACTTTTAACCCTGTGTATGGGCCGCACACGTTGTGTGTTAGTCTCTCATGCTTCGCCGGGCTTGACTCGACAATGATCAAAATATCCTTTTGCTCTACGTAGCAAATATTTGCCACATCCACGCTTCATATACAGGCTTCAATTTTGTATTTTTTAGAAACAATACATATGCATATGCTCACACATATGTACGGAGAAAATCACCTGTATTAATGCATGTCAACACGTCCTACCCTGTAAATAATGCCTACAAGAGATTGAACAAGCTGATCTTGAAATTAACATATGACAGCAGCCACCATGCTAAAGGAGTCCTTCGTCCATACCACTGAAAGAATAATTTGTTGTACACTCGCTGAACCGGAAACTCAAACTCCAGAGGACATGTTCTATACCATAAAGAACCTAATCCGATTTAATTATGCTCAATTTACATATATTGACTTTGTTGTGTTTTCTGTACACCTCATATTGGCTCTAACCAATATTTCAAAGTTTACTATTAGTAAAAATCTCAAGATTAGCTTATTTGCTGAGAACTAAATAGGGTTCAAGATTTTTTTTAGGAACATGTAGGGTTATTTTAGCATGT
The DNA here is from genome assembly GCA_000970635.1 of Eragrostis tef. Taxonomy (NCBI): domain Eukaryota; kingdom Viridiplantae; phylum Streptophyta; class Magnoliopsida; order Poales; family Poaceae; genus Eragrostis; species Eragrostis tef. Next base: position 403,539 of record LAPY01000017.1, read on the forward strand.
TAAGAAAATCTACCTAATGTTGTGTTAATGTGTGGTACATTCTTCCTGCAGGGCCAAGACGGGGTTTTAATGAATTATATAAATAATATGTAACTTCTTACCATGGGATGTTTATATTCTCCCATTCTGGTTAATAATCCAGGATGCATGTATTCAGTTGGTTCCCATGGAAATTATAAATGGTTTGCCATGTAATGTCTAACTTTTAGCTACTTCTGAAACTGAAAATTTTAAAATATTCGAAATTACAAGCAATATCTAGGACCCAATACTCTTGAATGTAAGTTAGAATCAGCATATCATACAAAGGAAAAATCCATTCTACTCCCAAGTGTAGTTACTCCCACATTAAAAAAACCACTATAGGTATATGTACATACGCATTTATCAATTTAAGTATGTACACATATCCAAAATAAGATTTTTCAAAGTGATAACCATGAAAATGTTTGAGTGGAACACATATTTTTTTGCACCTTGTTATATATCGTGTTTCCTATATAGAAAAAAGAGTGTGTCCATATACTTGATGTATCCTCGTATAAAAAAAAAGGAGTATGTTCACATACTATTTTTAAAAATCAAGTATGTGTACATACTTTTCTTATAAACCCCAAGTATGAACCGATACCACCTAGATTGTGAGATACAAATGTAGGAGTAGCTACACGTGGGAGTAGGAAATAGGCTTCCATCATACAAAATAAAACATGTGTGCTACACATGCAATGTTTACACATAGAAAAGCTGAAAGGTAATAATCTTTTTAAAAAACCTAACATATCTCTGCTTGCTTAGACTTATGGTTTGAATTATATTATTCTATTTTGCTATTGTAAAAAAAAAACTACCATGCATGTTGGTAAGTGTACTCATGGTTTGAAATAAATTCTTCTAATATCATAACAATATGTCTAGGAGACGGATAAAAGTATTTAACTAGCTGTAACGTGAGACTTATATATCTAAGCACCACAAATCAGAAAACACACATTGGGAAAAAGTTCTTTCATTATAAAATCATTTGAAAAAGGCCCTAAGATTGTAACATTAGATTGTTTCACATGCTACAATGTGATGTTTTCAATTCTTTTCCTTACAGAGGACACTTTCTAGTCTTTCTTCAATTTGTAGATGAGACGGCCATGTCCTTTTTAGATATGATGGAATATTTCTGGCCTTTTACATCGTGCTGTGCATACCCGGATTTTGTTGAGCCCACACGTAGTGTACAAAAAAATTGTTGCACCGAATACCACAACATTTATCTCCAATAAAAGAGTTTAGATTACAGCTGAACTATTGTTCAAAATACACGTATATCAATAAAAAAATTCTTCTGATTGCACTAATGATATGGTGAAAGCCACGTCATGCACACATGCACATGCGTTACTATACTCATGAAGTATACATATGGACAGACTGGTGGAGGAACACTAGAAGTGATAGCCAGAAATAAGCAGACTAGCTACGAGGACGACTGCCTTCAACGGGGACCAGGTTGCCGCCGACTTGGAGGAGCCTCCACTTGGCGTTGCCGGCGGGGAAGACGATGTTGCTGCAAGATGGGGGATGTTAGTCAGAGATGAGGAAACTTAAGCAAGTAAGAATTGTCGAATAAATGGCGGGTACACAACACAACAATCTAGGATACGGTTCCCTTATACGAAAAGACAAGATATGGAACTCAGCTCGGCCAACAGATATAGTTTTAGTGAAGAAGATAATTAAAAAGAGGAAGCCAATGCAGGGATACCAACCGTTGCACTGGCTCAAGGAGGTGGCTGGGGCACCGCAAGCGACCAGGAGGTCCGCGGCGCGGGTGAGGTTGATCGGAAGGTTGAAGGTGTGGCCGCCAAGGAGGCCGCAGACGCAGGCTACGGCGGGCGGGGCCC
>LAPY01000017.1:406800-425035 GCA_000970635.1 Eragrostis tef
CCCGCCAAGGAGGCCGCAGACGCAGGCTACGGCGGCCGGATCCTTGAGCCCGTCGTTCACCTCCGTGCAGCATGTCTCTGGCGCCTGGCTCAACGGGCTGCCGGGGGTCACGTACTGTAGGCAGTCTGCGACCTTGGCTAGCAGTGCGGTGCATCCCCCGGCCGCCGGAGCCGGCGCAGGCGCTTGCTGTGACTCAGCGCTGGCCGCTAGGGTGAGGATGAACACTGCAAAGACGAGCATGCTGGCTGCGCCGGTGCCTCGTAGCATGTCGATTGGTGAGTGATTTCAGGTTAAGCACGTCTAAAACAGGAACTGGCTCTGGCTCGATCGTGGTTGTGTTTGAAGTAACTTAGTCCGTGTCTTTTATGTATTTATATATAGTTGGGGGATTGGCTCTGGGACGACTGCTAGGAGGGAAGACAATCTCATGATCTCCAGGAGGGAAGAAGAGCAGTCGTCCCAAGTGAGGCAACGATAGCTGAAGGGTGTTACCCCGTGATTCATTTAGTTGAAAAGTATTGTGCCCTTGAAAAGAATACCACGGATGCCTTCGGAAAAAAGTTGGAATGCCACGGACAATCTATTTATCTATTAACTTAATATTTGGCCATAAAATATAGCCATCACATTCGCTCTCAAGGATAAAAAATTACCGGATTAATCGGAGAAATAAAAATAAAAAGAAAAATTGCCCATCGCTACCATTAAGAAAAACTAGACCTCTAGGAAAAATACTTTTCCCTTCTGTGACCTTGCTTGAGATTTTTCTTTCCCTCGTTGCCACTACCTGCCTTCAAAAACAAGCTTAATGCTTTAGTGTATTTACATACATTAAAAATTCAAAAAAAAACTTTGCTAATATCAAAATTTATGTTTCACATGTTTGTCAACACAAAAAAAAAATCAAAATTTTAATGCTTGATAAGTAATTGTTTTTGTCCAGAGAGGAAAGCAAGTGTTTAAGCAAGGGAAGGGAAATCTCAAGCAGAGACATAAATACTTGCCCAACACTGAAACTTTTGAAGTTTTTTGTGTTGGCAAAGATAAATGAATAATAAATTTTGTTGTTTGCAAAGTTCTTATTTATTTGCGTTCTCAATTTAAAATTCCAGGAATACACTAAAGCATTAAGATTTGTTTTGGAAGGGCAGGGAGTGGCACGGAGGGGAAGGGAAATCTCAAGCAGAGACACAGAAGTGAAAAACATTTTTTCAGTGGCTGAGAATGGAAACGAACTTTTTCAGGGGCACACTGATTTTTTATTTGCTATTTTGCATCCCTCAGGCTGTTTTGTGTAAATGCCTAGCTTGTTTTTTTAATGAAAAAGTAATTGTGGGTGAACTCCCAAAAAGTTTTACATCGTAAAAGAATTAAATTTTTTGACCAAGATAGAGTAAAATTTCAGTCTCCTGAAATTTAGCAAACATGAAAAATAAAAGCTGCTGGGATTTGACGAGAAAAGGTGATAGTTGAGAAAAATATTATACTTCCTTTGGTTGCTGTTTTTACTACAGAAATGTTTCATCAGCATTTCCTGGAATAGATCACAATCACCGGTGGAAAAGAAGGTGGGGACAGGCGTGAGGAGATGTAAATAATCAATCAGTTTTCGTATGTCTTTGTATATTCATTGAGTTCAGGTTGACGTTGAGTCTGATAGGTTTCTCAGAGCCGGAAGGTATAATCTTCCACGGTTGTGGAAGTCTTTTTAGTTCTTCTATTTATTCTAGTGCGTTTGTAAACCACTTCACAAGGTATATCTGACTTCTTCAAAATCAGTCCCTTTTCTTTAGTTTCAAAATTCTGATATACAAGTCATAAATCAAGTACACTGGTATGTAGACTGCACGAAGGTACGTAGTGACAGAGATCTGTGCAAGCTGCCAAGGTTTATGCTACGTTGACTGGAATTATTTGAGTAAGGTGTGTACGTGGCCTGAAGTTTGTGTAAGCAGCCGTACGAAGACTGGATGCTGTAAGCTGCTGAAGGTTTATAACTAACAGATTGTGTGATGCCAAACGTTTCTGGTACGTAGATTGGAATTTGAGCAAGCTGACAAGGTTTAGGCTACGGTTGACTGGAATTTGTGTAATCTGCCAAGGTTTTACTAAGTCCCAGCCAGACAGCTGTGTTCTTAATAGATCAAATACGAGCAGCACGTTCTTAACGAGGTTTGCCCTGTTATTAATAGCTCAAGGGAACTGGCGAACAAGCTATATAAATACAAGGAAAGTATTCATTCATTTGCCAGAGAATCCAACTAGTAGCACACCTAGCAGCACACATCAGTGTCGCGCACAAAATGGATGCGGCTGCAGTATCTGGTTGTTTCAAGGATAAGAGCATCTTGATTACTGGTTCCACGGGCTTTCTAGGAAAAAGTATATGTCTATCCACTTAATTAGTACCTCAACATTGTATCAAGAGATGCATATAATAAAAGTAGTAAAATGAAGGAGGGAATGCCAGACAAATAAAAGACCAGCCTTGGGTCTCCTCTTCTGTAGTGCCTTGGCTAAATGTCCAAATTATTTTACATGCTACCTTTTGATAACTATTTTGCACGTGATCATTAACAAATTTTATTCTTTTCTTGCTTTCTTTGAACATTACTTTGTTCAGTACTATTGGAGAAGATACTGAGGGTTCAACCTGATGTGAAGAAGGTTTTTCTTCTGGTGCGAGCTGCTGATGCCTCAGCAGCAGAAAAGCGTGTCTCTAATGAGGTACATGCAGATTTATCGTTTTCTTATTTTTCATTTTTGGTCAAGTACTATATTTAGCATATTTCACATTATAACAAAAATTACACAGATCAAGTCTAACATTTTTTAGATTAATTCAACAATTTGTTAGACGTGCATATAAATTTTGACACTCAATAAGAGCATGTTAAAATTAATCTAAAGCAACATGTTAGATCTGTTTCAACCTTTGCACGTACTGTTTCAAATGTTTGTAAAACATTAAACAGTGGTTGTAATTTCTTGAAAAGTACATTGGCATTGTTAAAGAAACATGCCTCGATCTTTTATTTAAAAAAACTCAAAACATACAGATAATTTTTATTGTATTACTATGAACAACACCGTACAAGTTCCAACGGAAATTTGGTATCAGAGAGAAACATGCACACGTCTGAAATTCCCCAGCAGGATGAGTCACTAGGGTAATACTTTATCAATACAAGTCCAATTAATCTTTTGCATTTGGTAGTTGAAGTTAGTAGAAGGAGGAGGACGTTTGCACACGCTTTTGAGGAGGACGTGTGTTCATAAATAAATTGTGGGTTCTGCTAAGTGCTATGAGATGCATGGTAACTTTTATTCGATAGACTGCCAGATATTAACTTTGCAGTTCAGTTGTTTGCTCTCGAGGGACCACCTCTATTGGTGATGTGTCGATAATAACAAAAAGAATTAAATAGGTTTTTTTTATTTGACTGATTTTAGAATAAGATTCCCATCTTTTCTCTTTCCCTTGGCCACTGATATGCAGGGTCGATCCTGGTTCAGCTATTTCTTTTTCTATACTGGCATCGCCTTAGAAAATGATATATGGACTCTTTGCAAGGGAAAAAAGTTTTGCTAATGTTCATTGACTTATTTCATAAAATAACTTATGAACGTATGTTCTTTTAGATTTTAGAGAATGAACTATTTGCCGCCCTGCGAGAAAAGTTTGGCTCCTATTTCCATAGTTTCACCAAAGAAAAGATATCACCTTTAGCTGGAGATATTATTGATGAAAACTTAGGTCTTGAGAGCTCCAAAATATGGGAATTATCGGAAGAGATTGACATCATTGTTAATGGAGCTGCAACAACAAATTTCTATGAAAGGTATTACTCATCAGTATCTACAAATATTTAAGAAAATAGAGGAAGTGCTAGATAAATTGGCTTCTGAACATGCATGCAGATATGATATCGCCTTGGCATCCAATGTCTTGGGAACGAAGTATGTCTGTAAGTTTGCGAAGAAGTGCCATAATCTGAAAATGCTCCTTCATGTTTCCACTGGTATGTATACATATAATGTGATCCATATATATTTATATATGAATATTATTTTGACAAAAGAATACATATATCTATTTTCTAAGAAAAAATAATGCATTTGCATAAGATTTTCCATCACAACATAAATATTTTGAGTATCATTGCTAATTTAATAGCAGTAGGCTTAGGCATTCAATTTTGTGTGAATTAAATTATTCCACAATTGCGCAGCTTATGTAGCTGGTGAGCAACAAGGGCTTTTGTTAGAGAAGCCATTTCAGTTTGGTGAAACGCTAAAACAAGGTTGTCATTTGGACATCGATGCTGAGCTGAAGTTAGTTGATTCTATCAAGGCAGAACTTGCGCGCTCCAGCGGTAGTTCGGAGCAACTTGAGAGAAAAACGATGAAGAAACTTGGATTGAAGAGGTTTGAGCATAATTTTCGCACTGAAATCAATTATATGAAGAAATTTTTTTTATTTCATTGTTTGTTAACACAATGAACTTGTTCCTTATGAAGAGCAAGACACTTTGGATGGCCGAACACATATGTGTTCACGAAGTCTATGGGCGAGATGGTTGTTGGGCACTTAGGGGTTGACCTCCCAGTTGTAGTTGTTCGGCCAAGTATAGTATCCAGCATTTACCATGAGCCGTTGCCTGGCTGGATAGAAGGGACTAGGTATTTAACTTAACAATATGGCTACACTATTATAATAGACTCCCAAAATAGTCAATATATACAATTAAAGTTGGTAAACAAGTTGACATGACTCTTGGAAAACTTTACTTCTGTCCCAGGACAATTGATACTATAATTACTGCTTACGCCAAACAAAGCATTCCATGTTTCATTGGCAACGGTGATGTCATCCTTGATGTGGTAAGAATACAGTACTGAATCGGAAAACAATGTTATATTCCTCCTGTGGACCGTGTCGCCGTTTTAATAAGCAGCTTAAAAATGACGATCTTTGTTCCCAGATTCCCGGAGACATGGTGGTGAATGCAATGATGGTAGCCATGGCCGTCCACTGGAATGAGAAAGGCCAAGTTGTAATCCATGTGACCTCGTCCCTGCAAAATCCGCTGTCTACCTCTACCACGCTGGATATGATGTACCGCTATTTTTCATCTAACCCGCAGATAGGGAAGAACGGGAGGGTTATCAAAGCTAAGCGGTTACACTTAACAAACAAATTTGCAAGCTTCCGAACTTACATGTTTCTTAAGTATAAGCTGCCACTAGAGGTCAGCTGATACCTTCCATACATATGAAAATTTATAATACAAATCAAGTGTTGCAAGCTTTAATGTGACGATGTGTCCTCTGATAAACAGATGTTGCACTTGGTGAATCCGTTGTTTGGAGGATCTTTCTCTCGGTACTACAATAAGTTCAACAGAAGCTACAGATATTTCATTCTTTTGGCGAAGTTGTATGCTCCATATGGTTTCTTCAATGCGCGGTAGGTTTTGCAGTGTTTTTGTTTGACCGTAGAAATTTCATGACATCATGAGGGCGTACGGGTTTACCCTGGCATTTGATATATTATTTGATCTGTTTTCTATTATCTACTACTTTTTAGTATATTTCTTTGAATAGTATTGCCTCCATTTCTAGTACTACATATTGGTGTTTATGGAGATTTTGTCTCGCAAGAAAAACATACAGAGATTTTGTATGTACTATTGCGAAGCATGTCAAAATACGCAAGAAGATTCAGATTGTATTCAAAATACAACAGCAACTAGCTATCTACTAAGGCAGACATGTTTATATTTCCAAAAATAATGGTAACTTGATTTTTTTTCTTTTGTTTTACATGCAGCTTCAACGACACAAACTTAGCAAGGCTGCAGAATGCAACAAGTAAAGACAAGCATGAGGCCCATGTATTTAACTGCGATCCCAAGTCCATTGACTGGGAGCAGTACTTCTACAACATCCACATACCAGGCGTTTTAAAGTACGCCCAGAAGAAGTAATATGATATGCAAAGCCCTGTAGCAAAATGAATGAGCAACCTATATATGCGAGCTGAAGAAATAAAAGCACCTTAACGACCCATCTAGAGTCTCTGTAACGTAGTTGAATGAACAATATCCATTATCCAAGAATGGCATCGTGTAATACAGGACACATGAAACGGATGAGTTCCTATCCGGTGGAATAAACCATACGAAAAAAAGAGAACTTTTACGGTGTTTGCGAGGTATTTAGAGGTACCAAGAGGTACCGCAACGTGGGCCGTTGATCTAGTGAGGGGCAAGGTACGGAATAAAAATTGTAATAACCGGTGGCAGGTGGGTAATTATGTTGCAACTAATAGACTTTCGTTTGGTTAGGTAAACAATCACATGCTTTACTGTCTTTCGTAACAATGAGATCCTCTTCACCGATCATCTTCTCTTGTGTTTCTGATTAGAGTTGCATGGATAATGATTTTGTTGCCGTACGTTGACGCATGAGGAGTCTTTCATCACAAAGGCCAATGAACTAGAGAAAGGTGTGCATATTACGGTAGCCATGGCAACACGAGATTGACAATTCGGTAGAAAATGTGATTAGTTACTCTATTTTTGGATTATTACTGATTTACCTCAATTGACCAAGATCTAGAGGGTCTACATCTGGGAGTGGATTCGAATCGAAGTTGGCAGATGCTAAGATCAGATTTGGCACAATTCTTGGCACGGGAAAGGATTATTGTTCTGTTTACCCGGTTTCTATTTGGCTACACTATCTCACCATTTTTTTTGTATTTACATAGTATCATGTTATTTACTCACTCAGATGGGAGATGCAAAAGTTTTTGCGAAGGACATACTCATTGGAATGCAAGCTTCACTACAGAGTAAATAACACTTAAAAATGGTAACTGACCCTGCATTATATGGCGGAAGTTTCCTTTTTAGTATATTCTCATAATAAGGTCACTAAGAATTTTATGGCTGCAATCGCAGCAACCAAGATTTCCTCCCGGCAACCTTATAAAAATTTTCTAAATATATCACAACAATACTTAACAAAAATCCTACAATCCTGACGGCTACATCCTACCATGTCTTCCTCCTTCGAATCACCGTGGCTCCATGGCCATGGTTGTCACTATCCAAGTTGCAACAGATGCTCCACATAAAACAAGAAACCTTCATGAGGTAATAATCAATGAAGTGAGATCCCGTAGAGAATGGATCAGATTGTGAATTGTAAATCTGGGAGCATCAACACTATTCATTAATATTGAAACACGGCCTGTACAACCAAAATATGAATGCCCCAAAATCGTTAAGAAACATGTAAGTATGAATTAGCTAAGTAAATGATTGTGGCATCTCCTCTGCGCCATGTCCCCGGTAGATAGTTCTTTCATTTGAAAAAAGAAGAAGAGAAAAACCATGTAAATGACAAAAAGACAACGCAAATAAGAAGGCTTGTGATATGTTTCCATTTTCTCCCTACCATTCCATATTTACTAACCACCCGAAATTATCTTTTTGCCCTCCATACTTTAGTACCTCCATCAATACTTATGTACCTTTTGGTTGGTACCTTTAAATTTGGAGCGTTAGATTTAGAGCAACGGACGGCTCTTGTTATTCGCAAACACTGGAAAACATCTCGTAAAAAAAATACATTTCTTCATATGCTTTCCATGAATAAAGTCTTCATAGCAGGAATTTAAACTGGTATTACGCGGGAATTTCCAGGACCTATACCTGGATCAAACTCCGATTAATTTTTATACTCGGAGCTTTTTGAAATTGAAGCATTTCTGACAAATAAGATTGCCAAGCCAAAATAAAAACAAGCGATTTGACCCAGGAATTGACAGCAAGGAACATAGGTCTCGCCCAATTCTTAAAGAGCAGGCAATTATTTTTGTATCGAATTGACTAGAAATCAGAAACGCAGAGCCAGACAATATCAAAATTTTGTAATGGTTGCGCACTTGGGGCTTGGGCACTCAGTCTCGTTTCCGCTGAAAGGCAAACAAGTTCCTCTGTCTAGGAGCGCATTGAACAGAATACAGATGATCAGGATAGAAAAGAAGCACCTCTGTTTTGAGCTACTAGCACGTGTGGCGACGCTTAGCAATATCCTGAGGCTCTCGATGAGCTGTGTGCCATCAGCCAGCGCCCTGAAGTTTCCCTTGACATACTCGCCGAACTCGAGGGACTTATAGCGCGGCGCATGGCCGCCCTTGAGGAGGATCCCCGGCAGCGGCGCCACCATCCCTCCGTCGACGGACGCCGCCTGGAACACCACGACGGTGGTCCGCGCCCTCTCGGCGTCCGGGATCACCCTGTGCTCCACGTTCCTGTACGCGCCGTTTCTCAGCACGGCGAGGATGTCGGCGACGTTGACGACGAAGGCGCCCGGGAGCGGATCTGCAGGCCGGGCGTGTCGTCGACGTGCAGCAGCAGCGCCAGGCCAAGGCCGTCCGTGTGCGGCGTGATGCCCATCACCTTGTTCGTCTCCGGGTGCCGGCATGGAGGGTAGTGGTGGATGGCCATGCTCTGCCCCTTCCCTCTGAAGGCGCTCTGGAGCTCCTCCTCTTCCACGCCGAGGTCTGCCGCCATGAAACCCAGCAGGCGCGTCGCCAGATTCGTCATTTCCACTGAATAACTTTCAAGCGCCTGCCTATATGTAGGATCAATGAAAAAGCTAGCTACGTTCAGATCGAGATCGAGCCAGTACTGACTCTCATCTGAATAATTAATCGAGAGTAGTGGTAGTATATGAACAAATTTGTTAAGGACTCTAACTGTAGAGTCTTTTTCCTAGTCTATTATTGAGTTATGTATCCATATATATGTAACCTTTTGGGGCTATTATTGATCATCAATACAAGTCATATTATTATTCTATCACAGAGCGAGAGCCAGGTTACCTCGTTTTTTTTTCTCTCGTCGACTCGGGACGAGCCGCCGCCGCCCATCCTGTCACAGACGCCGGCCTCGACATCTTCTGTGTGCGCATCCGAGGCGTGCATCCCTCCGCCCGTAGCCCTGCCTTCTCGCCGCCCTCGTCTGAGCGCGAATCTAAGGCGCCGCTTTCCCGCTAGGTCCTCTGCAGATCGAGGCAGAGCCTGTTCGTGGCTGCAGTTGAGGCGAGTTGCTGGGGCCGTCAGCCCGCCTAACGTGTGCTGTCATCGATTTGCTACCAGGTGTTTCCTTCTCTCTGATCTACTACTGGTCACGAATTGAGTTTGTTGATTGGATTTCTGGATTGCCGCTCCTGCTGCTGGTATTCTCATCTATTCAGTTATTGTTATCTGCTCATTGCTTGGTCACGTATCAGTAGCCTTCAATATGTCTCAAATCAATGCAATTTCAATCAATATCACTCTTGATGGCCAGAATTATAGAGAGTGGGCATTTTCTTTTGAAACAGCATTGAGAGGTTTCGGATTGTCTCTGCACTTGACTAATGATCCACCAAAACCCAATCGAGATCGAGCCAGTACTGACTCTCATCTGAATAATTAATCGAGAGTAGTGGTAGTATATGAACAAATTTGTTAAGGACTCTAACTGTAGAGTCTTTTTCCTAGTCTATTATTGAGTTATGTATCCATATATATGTAACCTTTTGGGGCTATTATTGATCATCAATACAAGTCATATTATTATTCTATCACAGAGCGAGAGCCAGGTTACCTCGTTTTTTTTTCTCTCGTCGACTCGGGACGAGCCGCCGCCGCCCATCCTGTCACAGACGCCGGCCTCGACATCTTCTGTGTGCGCATCCGAGGCGTGCATCCCTCCGCCCGTAGCCCTGCCTTCTCGCCGCCCTCGTCTGAGCGCGAATCTAAGGCGCCGCTTTCCCGCTAGGTCCTCTGCAGATCGAGGCAGAGCCTGTTCGTGGCTGCAGTTGAGGCAAGTTGTTGGGGCCGTCAGCCCGCCTAACGTGTGCCGTCATCGATTTGCTATCAGGTGTTTCCTTCTCTCTGATCTACTACTGGTCACGAATTGAGTTTGTTGATTGGATTTGCCGCTCCTGCTGCTGCTATTCTCGTCTATTCAGTTATTGTTTATCTGCTCATTGCTTGGTCACGTATCAGTAGCCTTCAACATGTCTCAAATAAATGCAATTTCAATCAATATCACTCTTGATGGCCAAAATTATAGAGAGTGGGCATTTTCTGTTGAAACAGCATTGAGAGGTTTCGGATTGTCTCTGCACTTGACTAATGATCCACCAAAACCCAAGAGTGATGGTACCAATGCAGATGCCATTACCACTTGGCAAATCAATGATGGAAAAGTAATGGCTGCCATGGTCCATAGCATGAAACAATCTATGATTATGAGTCTATCTTTCTTTGAGACAGCTAAGGCCATGTGGTCCTATTTAAAGAAGCGTTATGTTCAGGATAGTGGTGCTCTTCTTCATTCTCTCATGCAGCAAATTCATATACTGGAACAAGATGATATGTCCATTAATGAGTATTATTCTGCTTTTGATCGTTTGATGGGTCCGCTGATGTCCATGGTACCTCAATGCTCAACAGATAAGTGTACAACACAACAATTCATTGAGAAATTTTTTACATACAGATTCGTCATAGGGGTAAGGCCAGAATTTGGGTCCGCTCGTTCACGATTGCTTCATGGCTTTACTCTCACCATGGCACAAGCTTTGTCTGATTTGCTTGCTGAAGAGACTCGGCTTAAGTCTATGTCATCCTCTCATATGTCAGTACCACCCAGTGTGTTGGCAGCTTATCGGAGGGGTACCTCTTCAAATGGTATTTCTTCAGAACCTTGTGAGCATTGCAAGAAGACTAATCACCGCTCGGACAATTGTTTTATGAAGTATCCTGAGAAGCTTGCTGCTTATCGTGCTCGTTCTGCTGCTCGTGGGCGTGGTCCACCGCTTCTTGCTGGAGGTTCTGTGTCTACTGTCGCTGTCTCATCTGCTGTTCACAACAATTCTTCTAAACAAGAAATTTTTGGAGCCTCTGGACAACTATCTTCATCTCCTGCATTTTACTGGCCCTCAGCACCATAAATTCACACCATTTTGCTACTTAGTTTGCCCCTTTTCTTAGAACATATATTTCTGTCGTGTTCACATCCAGAATATTCTCTTTTTAGTTTGTAGAGTCCATAATTCGTCGGTCAACCATTTTTTTTCTCTCTCTTTCTTCCTTGTTAGCTGATTCTATTGAGTTAGCTAACTCATCATCATCTAGTGCGACCATTTTGTCGTCATCATATCATTTCACTACTTGCCATTTGCAGTAGTGTATTATATCATTCCACTACCTGCCATTTGCGGTAGTGCATCATATCATTTTACTACTTGCCATTTGCGGTAGTACATTATATCATTCCACTACTTGCCATTGCGGTAGTGTTTCCATCATCTCTTTTCACTACATGCCATTTGCTGCAGTGACATATTATTTCTTCGGCTTGACTCGACGATCAAGACTCCACTCTACGACGACTTTGAAGAGTTAGAATTTGGATGCATTTTTTATAGTGTTTCGTGTTTACTCTTTCAAATGCAACGCTATTGCATACGCCTTGCATTTGAGGGGGGGTGTTACGGGTCTAGTATCATAATTGTAGAGTCCTTTTCCTAGTCTATTATTGAGTCATGTACCCATATATATGTAACCCCTTTGGGCTATTATTGATCATCAATACAAGTCATATTATTATTCTATCAAAATTAACTGGCACCACCTGAATGTTGGTGGATTTGTAGGCCACAGCCCCATGTTCCGCCGTCCTCCGGCTGCGTGGTCAGGATCACACTCTCCGCCCAGTCCAACTTACCATTTGCTCTGCTGAAATGGTGCCCAAATCCTTCGACGTTGATCGTCGGTGTTGATAGCATATTTGGCTAGTTATTTTATTTAATGAGCCATATTACTTTATTATTGACTTTCATGATTAACTGGCTGGTAAATTGTTCAAGAATTGTAGCAGGTCCAAAGCGTACAGCCAGGAGATCGCAGTGGATGGCATGTTGCCTACGTGCAAAGGAAAGACGCAAGAAAGAAATAGAAGAGGAGTCCGGAAGGTATTATTAGATATGAGAAAGATTTCTCTTGCCGGTCAAGCAAGGACTTGTATTCGTACTATATTAGGAGTTGATGTCTCACGTGTACTTGTTGGATTTGTGTTCGTTTTGTACAAGCCAAAGACCAGGCACCTGTGCATATATAAACAGGGGATGGCCGATTGATTTTAGACAACAGACAATCGACACAAACAATCTTATTTTCTATTCTACGTTATTTTCTCCTGCATCGTAGCTTGTAGTTCTCGCCGAGCCCTAGCAGCCCTGGGGTTTGGTTCATCTTTGCCGTTTTGCGCTGAAAAACGGTCGGCTCTCCTCCACGAAAGCGAGGAACTCTTTGCTAGTTTGCGTGGAAACTAGTCGCCGTCGCTGCGAAAGTGCGATAGTTACCTTGTTGCCGCCGAACCAGTTTCACGTGGCAACAAAATTGGCGACTCCGCTGGGGACGAAGAAGAAGCATACAATGAGTACTGATCCAACCAAGAACGGGAGTAACTTCGACCCCGACAACATCATCGCCGTCACGCTTGAAGACCTATCTGATGAACAACGGCGAGAGATTGAACGGGAACTTGAGGAAGAAAAGATGGAGCAGCAGAAGCAAAAGTTAGCTAGCTACCAGAAGACGAGGAGCGGCATCATCAGAAAGGTAGCTGCATCGAGCTCTCGTCCTTCCAATACCGAGGTAAATAAACTGGCATCTTCTGAAGATATTGCTCATCTAGTCGATGTGTCAGTAGCTAGTAAGTATGGTTCTGATTTAACACATGTCACATACTATCATTCAATCGGTATCTAATTAGATAAAAAATCTCGAGAATAGCTTACCTCGGCAAGTTCGTTCATTAGTGAAGCAACTTAATGATGAGCGCTCAGAGAAACAGCCAGCGCTTCCTGAAATTAGCAGTTCGGCTGGCTTGCCGAATACTAGCTTTACACTTAATGCATCTGATTGTGCTATGCCATCCTGCACGTTTCCTAGCAACAATCAAAGTGGCCAGAATCTTAATGGAATTCCGGCCCATAATTTTGTGCCTAGCTTTGCACCTCCTGTTACTAGCCCTACTATCACAAATTCGGTTGCACAAAATTCTACTAACCGAAATTTAGGCCTTAGTACTTCGAACGTACAACAACCTTTTTATCGGACGGTAGCATATAATGTTCCGCCGCTGCCGCCTACAGGTACCGGGGTTCCTCTTGGGCCGGTACCAGATTCATATTTTGGTGGATCCTCACATGTTGCATCGCATACACTAACTGCACCGAATATGCCGACCGGCTCTGCATTACCGTCTGAGAGTTTTAAAAAACAACTTGCTAGCGTGCTTAGAGAATATGGTTTAGAACCTAAAGGTAGAGCACGGTCATACCAAAAGCCATACCCTGAGCAATTTGATTCAATACCGTATGCTCGTGGTTATAGAATTCCAGATTTTGTTAAATTTACGGGAGAGGATAGCAGGTCTACTTTTGAGCACATAGGCATATATAAACAGGGGATGGCCGATTGATTTTAGACAACAGACAATCGACACAAACAATCTTATTTTCTATTCTACGTTATTTTCTCCTGCATCGTAGCTTGTAGTTCTCGCCGAGCCCTAGCAGCCCTGGGGTTTGGTTCATCTTTGCCGTTTTGCGCTGAAAAACGGTCGGCTCTCCTCCACGAAAGCGAGGAACTCTTTGCTAGTTTGCGTGGAAACTAGTCGCCGTCGCTGCGAAAGTGCGATAGTTACCTTGTTGCCGCCGAACCAGTTTCGCGTGGCAACAAAATTGGCGACTCCGCTGGGGACGAAGAAGAAGCATACAATGAGTACTGATCCAACCAAGAACGGGAGTAACTTCGACCCCGACAACATCATCGCCGTCACGCTTGAAGACCTATCTGATGAACAACGGCGAGAGATTGAACGGGAACTTGAGGAAGAAAAGATGGAGTGGCAGAAGCAAAAGTTAGCTAGCTACCAGAAGACGAGGAGCGGCATCATCAGAAAGGTAGCTGCATCGAGCTCTTGTCCTTCCAATACCGAGGTAAATAAACTGGCATCTTCTGAAGATATTGCTCATCTAGTCGATGTGTCAGTAGCTAGTAAGTATGGTTCTGATTTAACACATGTCACATACTATCATTCAATCGGTATCTAATTAGATAAAAAATCTCGAGAATAGCTTACCTCGGCAAGTTCGTTCATTAGTGAAGCAACTTAATGATGAGCGCTCAGAGAAACAGCCAGCGCTTCCTGAAATTAGCAGTTCGGCTGGCTTGCCGAATACTAGCTTTACACTTAATGCATCTGATTGTGCTATGCCATCCTGCACGTTTCCTAGGAACAATCAAAGTGGCCAAAATCTTAATGGAATTCCGGCCCATAATTTTGTGCCTAGCTTTGCACCTCCTGTTACTAGCCCTACTATCACAAATTCGGTTGCACAAAATTCTACTAACCGAAATTTAGGCCTTAGTACTTCGAACGTACAACGACCTTTTTATCGGACGGTAGCATATAATGTTCCGCCGCTGCCGCCTACAGGTACCGGGGTTCCTCTTGGGCCGGTACCAGATTCATATTTTGGTGGATCCTCACATGTTGCATCGCATACACTAACTGCACCGAATATGCCGACCGGCTCTGCATTACCGTCTGAAAGTTTTAAAGAACAACTTGCTAGCGTGCTTAGAGAATATGGTTTAGAACCTAAAGGTAGAGCACGGTCATACCAAAAGCCATACCCTGAGCAATTTGATTCAATACCGTATGCTCGTGGTTATAGAATTCCAGATTTTGTTAAATTTACGGGAGAGGATAGCAGGTCTACTTTTGAGCACATAGGGCAGTTTTTGGCACAATGCAGTGAGATTGGGATACTAGATGCTCATAAAGTGAAATTGTTTCCATTATCTTTGTCTGGCACTGCATTTACTTGGTTTACATCTCTTGCTCTTCGTGCACCTGAAATAGAAATTGCAGAACTGGTTCTTGGTTCAAAAAGAGCTGTATTTGAGAAGCCAGAGGAACCTAGAAAGCATCTCAAACCTCTGTTCATCAAGGGACATATCAATGGTAAGCCTGTTGGTCGCATGCTTGTTGATGGCGGTGCCGGGGTTAATATTATGCCTTTTTCGGTTTTTTCTAAGATGGGCCGAAAAGAGAGCGAGCTGATGAAAACCAACATGGGACTTAGTGGGTTTTCAGGAGAGTTCTCTGAAGCTAAGGGTGTTATCTCCATGGAGGTCACAGTTGGTAGTAAAACATTGCCTACTGCATTTTTTGTTGTTGATGTTAAAGGCCGATATAATATTCTTTTGGGCCGTGGCTGGATTCATGCGAATTGCTGCATCCCGTCTACTTTGCATCAGTGTTTAATTCAGTGGGTAGATGATGACGTGGAGGTGATTGAGGCAGATAACTCGGCCTGCATTGCTTTGACTGAAGGTCCAGTGGATTGGCAACACGGCGACATGCAATGTTTGACAGGTACTGATTTGTCAGATTATGATTATATTTGCATTAGCAAAGATGGTTTTGTTCCTGTTCGTGTACAGCCGGCTAGTGTAGCACGGCTTAATGACTTATCAATATAAAAATGAATAAAGTAGATAGCATCAAGTGGTTACAACAGCGGACAGAAGAATATCGTTCAGGAAAGAACGATATGCATGAAACCATTGAAGATTTCGAAGACATGGAGAAGCTTGGACAGGGGTTCTCATCGGCTGATCCTTTAGAGCTGATTGATATTGGTGACGGAGGGGTTCCCAGGCCTACATTCATTAACAAGAACTTGACGGCCGATCAGAAAAGCAAGGTATGTACGTTACTTAAAGAATTTGTTGATTGCTTTGCTTGGGATTATACTGAGATGCCTGGTTTGAGTAGAGATTTAGTTGAACATAGATTACCAATTAAATCTGGTTTTTGGCCGTATAAACAACCTTCTAGACATTTTAATCCTATTATTTATGGCCGCGTCAAGGAAGAAATTGATCGGTTGTTACAAGCTGGGTTTATTCGGCCATGTAGATATGCAGATTGGATATCTAATATTGTTCCTGTTGAAAAGAAAGGCACCGGTAAAATTAGGATATGCATTGATTTTAGACATTTAAATAAGGCTACTCCTAAAGATGAATATCCTATGCCTATAGCTGAGATGTTGATTAACGATGCTTCTGGACATAAGGTGATTAGTTTCTTAGATGGCAATGCTGGTTATAATCAGATCTTTATGGCCGAAGAAGACATGTCTAAGACTGCTTTTCGTTGCCCTGGTTTTGTGGGATTATTCGAGTGGGTTGTTATGACTTTTGGGTTGAAAAATGCCGGTGCCACATATCAGCGTGCTATGAATCTTATTTTCCATGATCTTTTGGGCATTATATTAGAAATATACATTGATGATATTGTTGTTAAATCGGACAGATTTGATCATCATTTAGCCGATTTGCGATTAGCTTTTGAAAGAATGTGCCGGTATGGTCTGAAAATGAATCCACTAAAATGTGCATTCGGTGTGTCGGCTGGTAAGTTTTTGGGGTTTGTAATACATGAGCATGGCATAGAAATAGATCCCACAAAGGTTGAGCCAATTAAAAAATTACAAGAGCCGACATGCAAAAAAGATGTGCAAAAATTGTTAGGAAAAATTAATTACTTGAGGCGCTTTATATCTAATCTTGCAGGAAAGATTGAGTCATTTGTTCCATTACTTCGGCTAAAGCATGAGGCCGAATTTACTTGGGGGGCAGAACAGAGGGAGGCCTTTAATAATATAAAGCAATATCTGTTGAATCCTCCTGTACTTCGAGCACCCAAATCTGGTGTGCCGTTCAGATTGTATATTGCTGCAGAAGAGAAGGTGATCGGCGCTGCTTTGACTCGAGATGGCGGGAAGGAGTATATCATTGCTTACTTGAGTCGCCGTTTGCTCGACACTGAGACTCGGATCAAGTTGTTGAATTCGTCGCCTTATTATGCTCAAGCTAATGGACAGGCCGAATCTAGCAACAAAACTTTAATCAGGTTAATAAAGAAAAAGATAGAGGAGCATCCAAGAAGGTGGCATGAGGTACTTTCAGAAGCATTGTGGGCTCATCGGATATCCAAGCATGGTGCAATTCAGGTAACGCCGTATGAGTTAGTATATGGGCAAGAAGCGGTGCTACCTGTAGAAATAAACTTGCAAGCTCTTAGAGTGGCCAGACAGAATGATTTGTCGGCTGTAGATTATAGTAATTTAATGATGGATAGAATAGATGATGTTTCTGAAGAAAGATTAAAAGCTTTGAGAAAAATTGAGAAGGAAAAACTGAGAGTAGCTAAGGCTTATAACAAGAGAGTGAGGGAGAAATCGTTTCAGATAGGTGACTTAGTATGGAAAACGATTTTACCTATTGGTACTAAGGATAATAAATTCGGCAAGTGGTCGCCGAGTTGGGAAGGTCCTTATAAAGTAATTCAGATTGTTCCTGAAAATTCATATTTTGTTGAAACCTTGCAGGCCACAGGTTGCCAAAAGCACTCAATGGAAAATACTTGAAAAAGTATTATCCTAGTTTGTGGCAGGAAGCCTGAAATTATGTAAAGAAGGTATGGCCGGTATGAAAGTGGTGTATCGTCCAAAGAATAATTGTGGCCGATAATTTGTCAAATTATCGCCCTGAGCAATGCTATGGCCAATGCAGTATTGGACATCGCCCTGAGTTTTATGATGGAAAGACAAACTGAAGGTCAGTGTTGCCCAGAACTTTTTGTAAGCATTCGGTCAGTAATTAGTTCTGTCATGGCTATTTTGAGACCAGAATGTTTATTTTAGTGTTTTCGGTAAACAAATCTCTACCAAAAACAGGGGGGCATGTGTTGATAGCATAATTTGGCTAGTTATTTTATTTAATGAGCCAGATTACTTTATTATTGATTTGCATGATTAACTGGCTGGTAAATTGTTTGAGAATTGCAGCAGGTCCAAAGCGTACAGCCTGGAGATCGCAGTGGATGGCATGTTGCCTATGTAGGAAAGACGCAAGAAAGAAATAGAAGAGGAGTCCGGAAGGTATTATTAGATTTCTCTTGCCGGTCAAGCAAGGACTTGTATTCGTACTAGATTAGGAGTTGATGTCTCACGTGCACTTGTTGGATTTGTGTCCGTTTTGTACAAGCCAAAGACCAGGCACCTGTGCATATATAAA
>LAPY01000018.1:39484-54560 GCA_000970635.1 Eragrostis tef
CAGTGGCAGCACCCGACGGCCGCGCACGTGCACGACGCTGCTGCGTAGTACGGTTCATGAGTTGACCGGTGTAGTGTGCCCCAGCACAATGCTGCATGCCCGACGCCGCCGCGGTCCATCGCCACAGAACGCCGCCCGCCTGGCGCCTGGACACGTTTCTCCCAGACATGCAAGCGAAACGTTGATTTCCTGAAGCAAAAGGCCTCTATCAGCTGGCCCGGCAGGCATGGACACATTCTTCAGAACAAGGCGGCCTCGTCTTGGGCCTGTTCCGTTCCTTGCAGCGCGCTCCGGCGTTCCGCGCTTCGACGGCATGGTTGGTCCTCGGCGGCAGAGCATTATCCACTTGTGGCCAGCGAACGAAGAGCATCAGGCGCACCTCGCAAGCAAAAGCTCTACGGACACACGTTCCTGGAAATTCTGCACCCGACGGGGCCATAGTCCCAGCGCCTCCCTCCGTGAGCACTGGAAGCGCGCCCCCTCCTTTCGAGGCGACCAGATCGATCGAGAAGCGGCTCTTTCTTCGCCTGCTCGTGTCGTGGAATTGGTTCGAGCGCGACGCGGGAAGCTTAGACGACTGCGAATGGAAGGCGAGGAACGCAGGAGATGACACGAACGCGGCCGCGCTCCGGTTGCCGCAGTGGCGCCGTCCCCCGGGGGCGGTCGTTATTTCGAAATAGCGACTGCCCCTTGGGTACCTGATCTTCGTCCGATCCACATCGTGCGGCTCACATGACGCGTATCTCCTAGGCAGGCGTCTTCCTCGTCTCGTCAGGCTCGGGTGCGCGACGCGCCGGCTCGGCTCGTCCGCCGCCGGTGGGGGCGAAGAGGGGCTATCGCTGGCGCGAGTTGAGTCAGAGTCGAGACTAACCGCGCGAGAGTTGCTCGGTCGGTTTTGTTGCGGATGCGCCGTCGGAGGGTGATGCAAGCTGTGCCATGCGTGGATCCCAGACGAATTGGGACGGAACAGAGGTTACAGAGGAATGCCCGTCCCGTCGTGGCGAAACCGATCGAGCTCCATTGACGTGCGCCAGCACGCGAGTCCGGATCAGCGTTAGCATTCCGCTTCCTAAAACAAGTCCTTTTCTCTCAGATGACTTCGACGTTTCTGTTTGCTGAGCGCATCCCATCCCGAACGAATGATTTGGGTATTTGACAACGCTAGCTGTTATGCCGTCGAACACGTCCCTTTCACAAATGATATCATCTCTGTTTCCTAAACATGTCACTCTCACACAAATTAATGATTTCTGTTTTCTGAAACACCTCCCTTTCTGCCGCATGCATCCGTTTCGTTGAGGGAAGCGTACCGAGACCCCGTAATAGAAAAAAAAAATGAGGTTAATCTCTCTCTCTCTCTCTCTCTCTCTCTCTCTCGCGCGCGCGCGCGCGCGCGCGCGCAACGACCTGGTACTGCTTGACTTGCAAATAGAACTGGCACCAGTAGGCAGGTGACAGGAATGCCACAGAGGTTTGAAACTTATTATTAGCCGCGTCACGGCGCCCCGTAACGTACGTCGCAACGCAAGCCGCGGGATCGTTCGTGTACGCGGATAAAACTCAGTCGCTGCTATGGAGCTCAGCCGGGTCTGGCGCCCCTGCCATGGCCCATGGCGACGACTTGTGACTAAACAAACGAGTAACGACCACATTATAAAAGGGCCATTGCGCAGGCACAGCCAACAACCGAACATTCCCTGCTCGATCACTCTCCAGCCTTCGCACCATCCCGTCCACTCCTCTCCTCCTCGCCTTGCGCTTATCATCTCCGGCCTAGTTGTCAGCCCATGGCTCTGTTTCTGTTCGTCAACAACATCCTCTGGCCGGGGCCGCCGCGCGCCCAGCCGGTCGGCGACCTCCACGCGGCGCAGTCGGCGCTCTTCCTGGGCTTCATCAACGGCATCGTCTCGCCGGCGTACATCCGGCACTGCCTCTGCGGCGACGGCGGCGGCCTGTACGGCGACGACGTGGAGCAGCAGGAAAGGTACTACCAGCTCGCCAACTTCGCGGTCGCCATGCTCGGCGTGGCGCTCCTGCTCGTCGACAGGGCGTTCTCGGAGGCGGCGTTCAGCTCGCCGCTGCTGCCGCCGGTGGTCCAGTGCATGGTGTGGCTCGCCAAGGTCTTGATCGGCGGCACCCTTCAGTTCGGCCTTAACGTCTTGCACCTCTGCCTTAAAATGTTGTGCGACAGGCTTATTCTCGTTTTCACCTGAATTTTGCCGCTGTTGCGAGCAGCAGGGGACCTCGATCGCCATTCTTTTATTCTTGTTACAGAGACCTCATCTGTTTCATTTTTTATGCATAAAGTGTGTTCTTATAATGTTCTTTTCAAGGTTGTTTGTGATGTCAGGCGTTTAAAATGTTCAGTTGTGCACTGTGGATATTTTTTTTTGGGAATGTGCATTGTAGAATTGCTTGATTGTTTGAAGAACAACTGTTGGCTTTTGCTAAAATCCCTGAGCCGTTCCTAATGATAATGTCAGTTCATGAATATTGTTAGACCAAATACATGATTTGGATCCATAAACGTCAACAATGTTTTTGTGCAGTACAAAATGAAAATCGAAAACCTGAGAGATCAACTATAGAACCGAGCACCATAACGTTGACTAGCAGAGGTTAACGAGATGGTGCCAAAGGTATGTCCAAATTCCCTACTGTTACAAGTGTCCCCAGAGATAGTAGACAGCAATGTAAAACTGTAGGACATAAAAGGGATTGCGTTACTTTCCGTGCTTCCACAGAATAGCACAAATGTTACTAGTTTGACGCCCGCATGTATTTTGGTATAATTTCCTTCAGCTTCAGCGAAAACTACAGAAAAAATGAGCTTGCACTTCAAAAATACATGCAGGAAACAGACGAGTCGCGCACAAGTCAAATTTTACATTGCCCTAGCTGCTGGCCTTAATATCAGCCAGGTCTTCCCACAAGGTAATTTGCACACTGTAGCAAGCCAGAATGACCTTGAGCTGAAGTGTTCGCTCTCTTTTGGGTCACACTGCCTTTCCAATTTGCACACTGTAGAAAGCCAGAATGACCTTGCGCTGAAGTGTTCGCTCTCTTTTGGGTCACACTGCATTTCTTCAGAATTTTGAACAAGGTGAATCAGCGGTTCCAATCAGATTACAGTAAGTTTCTGGCCATCTAGTCATCGTGTGAAGATCTGGGTTACTAGATAGGGATGTTGGAGATGGCAAAACAATAGGACCCACCCAGATCCTATGATGCGAGTGTTTCTGGGGATTTCGACTTTACATAGGGAGGTGAAATAAGCCAGCTCAAGGCAATGTAGGCACTATTAGCAGCAAGAGAGACACGGAAAAGCACCAAGCAACAGTCTAATCCTACGACCAACACAGCTACACAAGGCAGGCATGCTTCCAGGTACCCGACGGCGGCGGCCTGTACGACGACGACGACGCGGAGCAGCAGGAAAGGTACTACCAGCTCGCCAACTTCGTGGTCGCCATGCTCGGCGTGGCGCTCCTGCTCGTCGACAGGGCGTTCTCCGCGGCGGCGTTCAGCTCGCCGCTGCTGCCGCCGGTGGTCCGGTGCATGGTCTGGCTCGCCAAGGTCTTGATCGGCGGCACCCTTCAGTTCGGCCTTAACGTCTTGCACCTCTGCCTTAAAATGTTGTGCGACAGGCTTATTCTCGTTTTCACCTGAATTTTGCTGCTGTTGCGACCAGCAGGGGGCCTCGATCGCCATTCTTTTATTCTTGTTACAGAGACCTAATCTGTTTCATTTTTTATGCTTAAAGTGTGTTCTTATAATGTTCTTTTCAAGGTTGTTTGTGATGTCAGGCGTTTAAAATGTAAAGTTGTGCAGTGTGGATTTTTTTTTTTGGGAATGTGCATTGTAGAATTGCTTGATTGTTTGAAGAACAACTGTTGGCTTTTGCTAAAATCCCTGAGCCGTTCCTAATGATAATGTCAGTTCATGAATATTGTTAGACCAAATACATGATTTGGATCCATAAACGTCAACAATGTTTTTGTGCAGTACAAAATGAAAATCGAAAACCTGAGAGATCAACTATAGAACCGAGCACCATAACGTTGACTAGCAGAGGTTAACGAGATGGTGCCAAAGGTATGTCCAAATTCCCTACTGTTACGAGTGTCCCCAGAGATAGTAGACAAACAACGGTTGGCTTTTGCTAAAATCCCTGAGCCGTTCCTAATGATAATACATGCACACATATCCTTTCACCGTACCCTAGCCGTCTAGGATGTCGATTCATTTTTTCTAGATCCCATCCCTCTGCATCAATCTTTCTCTCCGCGTCCCTCAATCTCCTCTTCATTGTTCCCCAAGAATTCGCCAGCATCAACAATATGAAGATGCAAAAGGACTCGAGCAGGTGGCATGTAGGGAGGAGCCTAGAATTAACGTCCATGAGTACACCCTGTGTCGAGTCCTTGGCGGGCTCGCAATTTTGGCTACTGCGTATTCGATCTACCAGGATTGAAAAGCCATGTTTACTCTGTGGTCTCCAATTTCCCTTCAATCTCTTCCGGGTGCCGTCGTGTACTCAATTGAAATAGTTGTTTGATGTCGCATTCTGTCGTCGCCCGTTCTTGCCCAGGAGGTCCTGGAGATCAAGGGCAGCGGAAGAAGGTTCTATCAGTGGATCAAGAAACGCGAGGCATGGCTAGCATCTGCAGAGTTTCCCACCTCTACGGTGGTCCATTATAAGATTAATGGAGATGCGAGATACAAGATAGTCAGGAAGATATGGGCCTCCATTCTCTAAATTGCCTGCCATCACGTATCACCCCCGTATAGTCGATCAGCAATGGCCCTTGGCTAATCTCTGTGTGCCTTATGATGACATAATATCTGCAATAAGGTATTGCTCTACATATTTCAGTTTGGCGGATTTTGATTATATGACTTAATTTTTCCTTTTTTGATCTAGCCTGGAATTGCAAGAGAAGGTTTCAAAGACTAATGGTTACTACTGCAATACTCAGTTTTTTATTTACTGTGACATATATTGCTTCCTATTGAGTTAAGTGAATGGACCTAGGTTTCATGAGAAATATTGTTTTTCTAAATACAAAAGGATTTTTTTTGTATATCCTATATACTTGGTTAGAGCAAACTCTTTGTTCCTTCAAAGTTGTTTTCCTCTTGGCTCAACTAAAGAAGTTTAATTCTCTTTCACTACTGTCTCAAATTGAAGGGATCTCAGCAGATTTTCAAATGCTTTACAACATCATTTTTTCATATTGTCTGGGGTTGGACATTGTGTCTAGCATCACCACTGTATTTTAATTTTACGTAGATAAATACTTTTCTACCTCTTTCCAGGTTTTGCACAGCTTAGGAAGCTCTACGCGTTTTCCTTTTCCTTTCTCATTACAATATTTACATAAAGCATTTTAGATTGCTGAATAATATGCCTTTTATATAGTCCTATTCCTTTCTCATTACTACTCTTCGGATTTTGTTTTCCTTGCCTTATATTGTGAGTTGCCCATGTCCCATCTCTTATGTCGATGGTTGAATAGAGCCGCAACTTGCTTCTGGCAGTGCTGCAGAAAGCTTTCCTCTAGCCATAAGGATGTGCTATAATTCTATATGCATTAGTTAACAACTAATTTATAAAAGAAGATTT
Organism: Eragrostis tef; assembly: GCA_000970635.1. NCBI lineage: Eukaryota > Viridiplantae > Streptophyta > Magnoliopsida > Poales > Poaceae > Eragrostis > Eragrostis tef. The sequence continues at coordinate 45,111 of LAPY01000018.1, forward strand.
AGTTTGTTTTGTCCCTTTTCATGCTATTTTTCATGTTATTACTCTCCTGCCTTTTTAATACAGATATGTGAATGAAAGGAATAAGTTTCGATGCATCACGTTTTCTCCTTGCTAGCTGTTTCATAACTACCGAAGGTATGCTTGGCATATTTGCATGCAATCCCCCTGCCCTTGGTAACTCTAATTTACCTTTTATTTATATACATATTTCTGCTTGAATTATTTCCCTCTGTACTTTTTCTGTTAATATTACATTCTGATATTATCACAGTAATTTTGGAAAAGCATGCCTAGAAAATACTATACGGTAACATCACATCGAATCTAATGATCCTGATTAGCCTATAATTAGCCAATGTTTTTACTGTAGCAAAATATGGACTAATCATGGATTGACTATGGATTCTACTCACTAATTACCCTAGGTTATGCAATTAGTGTTCGAATTAGTTCATGTTTAGTCATGTTAATTAACATCCCAACATCAGACTAACAGTTAGTCCGGAAGGCTCCAAACATGCCCCAACAAACACATCCATGATGTGTTTAATTCTTGCTGAATGAGTCCTACTGTACAACGAGCACATATCTACATCAGTGATGCCAACAAGAAAAATGCACAATCTACCATGTTGCATTACCAACTGTTGTTGCGGATGTATGACCATGTTTGGGATGTGAAACATTGCATATAGAACGCATACTATGGAGTTTTTCTATAGTATGTCACTACTGGAATTCTGCGGTTTCCCTAGGATTTCCTTTGTTTCCCTAGAGTTTTGTTGACAGTCCTTTTTTTTCTCGAATACGCAGGAGAGCTGCGTATCTTTGTATTAAGAGAGAATAAACGGCCCCTTACAATCCTCACCACCTCGTTCCGGGCCGAGCCATGAGGGGCTGTTACATACATCAAGTTGTAGTTTACATAAAAAAAACAAAGGAAAGTAAGACCTGACCCAACAAACTGAATTAGGTTATCCTAATCCATCGACATGACCTAGAGTCAGGGTACGCAAACCCCGAGCTCCTGCTAGACACCAAAGGTAATGCTCATCATGTGGTTGGAAGTTGTAGGGAAATGGAGTCTTTCCCTTCATGTGGTTATTTATATATATGATTATTTGATTATTGAAGTGGTTAGTTAGTAACTAAAAAATTAGAAGTGAGGCAACGATGCAGAGATGATTGCAAAGTAGAAGAAAAACCTGCTATTTCCATGCTTCCTAATTAGTTAGTATGCAAATTATGGTACGAAGAAAAGGTAGACTAAGGTACAGAGAAGAAAAATGACAACTATTAAATAGGTTAATTTGTAAATAAAACTCTTTAATAATTTTGCAAAACAGGGCTAGCACATGCATGTGCACGGGTTGAAAGGCTAGTATTGTTAGACCAAATACATGATTTGGATCCATAAATGTCAACAATGTTTTTGTGGAGTACAAAATAAAAATCGAAAACCTGAGAGATCAACTATAGAATCGAGCACCATATCGTTGACTAGCAGAGGTTAACGAGATGGTGCCAAAGGTATGTCCAAATTCCCTACTGTTACGAGTGTCCCCAGAGATAGTAGACAGCAATGTAAAACTGTTGGACATAAAAAGGATTGCGTTACTTTCCGTGCTTCCACAGAATAGCACAAATATTACTAGTTTGACGCCCGCATGTATTTTGGTATAATTTCCTTCAGCTTCAGCAAAAACTACAGAAAAAATGAGCTTGCACTTCAAAAATACATGCAGGAAACAGACGAGTCGCGCACAAGTCAAATTTTACATTGCCCTAGCTGCTGGCCTTAATATCAGCCAGGTCTTCCCACAAGGTAATTTGCACACTGTAGCAAGCCAGAATGACCTTGAGCTGAAGTGTTCGCTCTCTTTTGGGTCACACTGCCTTTCTTCAGAATTTTGAACAAGGCGAATCAGCGGTTCCAATCAGATTACAGTAAGTTTCTGGCCATCTAGTCATCGTGTGAAGATCTGGGTTACTAGATAGGGATGTTGGAGATGGCAAAACAATAGGACCGACCAAGATCCTATGACAAAAGGCATAATGCGAGTGTTTCTGGGGATTTCGACTTTACATAGGGAGGTGAAATAAGCCAGCTCAAGGCAATGTAGGCACTATTAGCAACAAGAGAAACACGGAAAAGCACCAAGCAACAGTCTAATCCTACCATCGACCAACACAGCTACACAAGGCAGGCATGCTTCCAGGTACCATTGTTCGGACTACAACACTTGACTCCATGGTCAAGAGAAGATCCACGCATGTCCACGACCAAAATGCCAGCCCCAATCCATGAAACAGTATGGAACTATATGATATAACAACAGGGGAGAACTTCGGTATATGAAGCAACTGATCAACCTGGCGTGGCTTTGTATCTAGGAGAGGATTGCCCACACGATGATGCAGCATCTTCTGGCATGGAGTCATTAAGCGCAGGTAGCGCTGGGACATAAGCAGCAGAATCAGCATAAACTGCATTATGTCTGTGTCCAGGCTCATAAAATGTGGGGCTTCCAATCAGCTCACATTCCGTTTGAAGCACCTCAAGTTGCACAAAGATAATCCTGAGTTTTGAAGCCAAAAAAGTTATATAACAGGATGGTTGAGTTTATTTTTCCCAAGTGCTAAATTGGGAAGCCAAAATTATCAGCAGAGGGTAAATGTGTGTCGTGTGTTTTACATGAACGTGTTTCAAGGAATATGAACCACTTTCTGTAATCACTATTAAGTTGTTAATCCATATGAATTTTTTGAAATTCATGGTCAAAGATTGAAAAAAGTATGACTTACGACAACCTAAAACAAGTAATTTGAAACAGGTGGAGTATTTAAGAGAATAAGAAGGGACCCATACCTGTAATTATGGTCACCGTGGCACTTGAGGATACAAACTATCGTACCATTATGGAGCAAACCGTTCTCAACAAGGGGGTTTAGGTCAGGAAAGAGAAGGGCGTGCTTCATGTAGATACCATCAGAGAGCAAAACTTTATATAAAGTGCAGTCAGAAATGTTACTAGTTTGACGCCCGCATGTATTTTGGTATAATTTCCTTCAGCTTCAGCGAAAACTACAGAAAAAATGAGCTTGCACTTCAAAAATACATGCAGGAAACAGACGAGTCGCGCACAAGTCAAATTTTACATTGCCCTAGCTGCTGGCCTTAATATCAGCCAGGTCTTCCCACAAGGTAATTTGCACACTGTAGCAAGCCAGAATGACCTTGAGCTGAAGTGTTCGCTCTCTTTTGGGTCACACTGCCTTTCTTCAGAATTTTGAACAAGGCGAATCAGCGGTTCCAATCAGATTACAGTAAGTTTCTGGCCATCTAGTTATCGTGTGAAGATCTGGGTTACTAGATAGGGATGTTGGAGATGGCAAAACAATAGGACCGACCAAGATCCTATGACAAAAGGCATAATGCGAGTGTTTCTGGGGATTTCGACTTTACATAGGGAGGTGAAATAAGCCAGCTCAAGGCAATGTAGGCACTATTAGCAGCAAGAGAGACACGGAAAAGCACCAAGCAACAGTCTAATCCTACGACCAACACAGCTACACAAGGCAGGCATGCTTCCAGGTACCATTGTTCGGACTACAACACTTGACTCCATGGTCAAGAGAAGATCCACGCATGTCCACGACCAAAATGCCAGCCCCAATCCATGAAACAGTATGGAACTATATGATATAACAACAGGGGAGAACTTCGGTATATGAAGCAACTGATCAACCTGGCGTGGCTTTGTATCTAGGAGAGGATTGCCCACACGATGATGCAGCATCTTCTGGCATGGAGTCATTAAGCGCAGGTAGCGCTGGGACATAAGCAGCAGAATCAGCATAAACTGCATTATGTCTGTGTCCAGGCTCATAAAATGTGGGGCTTCCAATCAGCTCACATTCCGTTTGAAGCACCTCAAGTTGCACAAAGATAATCCTGAGTTTTGAAGCCAAAAAAGTTATATAACAGGATGGTTGAGTTTATTTTTCCCAAGTGCTAAATTGGGAAGCCAAAATTATCAGCAGAGGGTAAATGTGTGTCGTGTGTTTTACATGAACGTGTTTCAAGGAATATGAACCACTTTCTGTAATCACTATTAAGTTGTTAATCCATATGAATTTTTTGAAATTCATGGTCAAAGATTGAAAAAAGTATGACTTACGACAACCTAAAACAAGTAATTTGAAACAGGTGGAGTATTTAAGAGAATAAGAAGGGACCCATACCTGTAATTATGGTCACCGTGGCACTTGAGGATACAAACTATCGTACCATTATGGAGCAAACCGTTCTCAACAAGGGGGTTTAGGTCAGGAAAGAGAAGGGCGTGCTTCATGTAGATACCATCAGAGAGCAAAACTTTATATAAAGTGCAGTCAGGATGAGCAGGACTCACTAGCGAGACGTCAACCACCTGCATCACTAGCCGCTGTTCCACCTCCATGTCACCCCCCAACTTTGTCACGACTGCGCCCCGAGTCAGGTACCATTTGAAGCCTTTACCACAATAGGGTGGATTATCTGGCTGAGCATAATTAGCCACTGATCCATAATACGGCTCACCACATTCAATCTGGAGCCCATAAGGTTTTCCAATGCAGCAGAGCTCATATGCTTTGGGTCTTCCAATCAGCTCACACTCTGTTTGCAGTACTTCAAGTTGGCTAATGTCCACCATGCTGAATTAAGAAGCAAGCACGAGACAGAAGAAAAGGAAAAATAAGCTAAGTGCTAATAAATTTTTAATATTGAGTGCTCCAAACAGTACCAGTTAATCTAAATCATACCATATCTTAATATATAAAGTGTATTATTTCTTGTTCTTGCTGCACTAAAAAAGATTTTTGAACAATAAACTCAGTTACACAAGATTTCCAATTATCACAAGAGAACTCATGAACACGCTAACATGAGAATATGACACGCCTTCAAGTACTAGAATGTGACACTAACGTATCAGTCTAAATAGGCTGTCTGAAATATCATATATTTCAGAACTGGAGGGAGTTTGTTCAACATAATGTCTATCAGATGGAGCACTCAAGAGTCAAGATTCAACCCGTCTGGAACTCAAAGTATTATAAACTGAGGTCATGCAACCAAAAGAACACATTAGTAAACTTAATTCAACTTGACCAAACTAAATATGATATCCATAACTTTTCAATATTTCAGAAACACTTTAAAAAATACAACTTTAAGTGTTGACAACAATTGTATATAATATACTGCATTGAGCAACACAGCTATTCTGTAAACGTATTGGAGAGAACAAATAAATGTATTGGGTTGTGGCAGCCAGAAGGGTCAACACGTGAAATTAAAGAAATAACAATATTACGGATATTGAAGTAGTAAATGGCAGAAACCTCAAGCATCCAATGTTCCTTTCACAACAATCAATCGAGAAACAATCCGTACCTGGGACTCCATACATTATTGCACGTGAAATCAAGGATGCGGACAATGGTGCCATTGCGGAGCAGACCTTCCTTGACCAGGTGGTTCAGGTGGGATGCTAGTCTAGCATTCTGTGTGTGCAACCCATCGGAGATGACCAAACGGAATTTTTCAAACTCTTCCAGCCCTGGTCTCATAACACCAACCACCTGCATCACAGGCTGCTGTAACATCGCCACCATCCCCCTTGTCAAAAGCTCTTTAAAGCATTGCCCAGAAGAATAGGGTCCAATGTTCAGTTGGGGTGAACTGGTCACTAGCTGCGCGTCCAATTCCTCATGCTTGTCTTCCAATTGGCCGGACCGATATTGTTTGGGATTCCCAATTAACATGCAGTCAGTCTGCAGAACTTCAAGTTGTCTAGCAAAGATGAACCTGAATTTCGAGGATAGCGGATGAAAAAGGGGGCTGCTCAGTTAATTGGATTATAAAGAACAGTAAATCTAAATATTATGCTGCTTCAAAATACTGTAAGCTAGCTCTAGCATAAGTCATGATTATAAGAACTGTTAGCTAGCTATATCATAAGCCGTGGTTACAGGAAGACATCAGTCTTAGATAAGGTCCATCTTATGATCAACAGGAACCAAAGGATTAAGGAAAATGTGTCCATGACAATCACCAACTAGTTATCAGTTATCACATAAGCATCACATTACCAGAACCACTTTTAACCAACAAAACTACTATGATAACTGGGGAATTCCTCAAAAGAAAAATAAAATAAAATACTATGATAGCAAAAGGAGAACAGCTAACGGAAATCTGGGTTTGTAGCCTAACCAGAGTACTGAATGTAAGAATTGGAATCATTACACAATAAAAAGGGAAACCTGAAGTTCAGAGACATTGCGTAAGTTGTCGACAAGCCTAATGCACCCCTAAAACTTACCGCACACAAGAGAAGCAGGTAGCATATCATTTACTAGATGCACTGTATCAATTATTTCTTTCTGCTGAAAGCAATACTAATACAGAACGAGAATGTTCCTCTCAAGCAGGGCATACAGACTAAATGACTATTGTATATATCGTGTTACCAGAACTTGACAACAAGGGACGCAAAAACTCCCCACACAACACTTGCACAGCATAACTGCACAATAACAAGAATGCAGAAAATCACAGGGGACCACTTCACAGTTCACCATCCTAATCTTCCATATATCTCCTTTTACGCCACATAAATAAACTTGACAAAGTTTAAACAATCCATTGGGTTTGAAACAAAGTTTAAAGGAGCCCCCGAAATTGTTTGGAGAAAATTAATTCACTGTAGTCCTAATCCCTCCATTGAGTTTTTCCTACAAAACCATGATCCGAGCTAGAGGGAAGCAATACGTACTTCTGTCCCAATTGTGTTTTGCATTCGAACACAGGGAGGCGGACCACAGAGCCCCTGCTCACTTTCCACCAACAAAACTACTATGATAACTGGGGAATTCCTCAAAAGAAAAATAAAATAAAATACTATGATAGCAAAAGGAGAACAGCTAACGGAAATCTGGGTTTGTAGCCTAACCAGAGTACTGAATGTAAGAATTGGAATCATTACACAATAAAAAGGGAAACCTGAAGTTCAGAGACATTGCGTAAGTTGTCGACAAGCCTAATGCACCCCTAAAACTTACCGCACACAAGAGAAGCAGGTAGCATAACATTTACTAGATGCACTGTATCAATTGTTTTTTTTCTGCTGAAAGCAATAAGACAGAACGAGAATGTTCCTCTCAAGCAGGGCATACAGACTAAATGACTATCGTCTATATCGTGTTAAACTTGACAACAAGGGACGCAAAAACTCCCCACACAACACTTGCACAGCATAACTGCACAATAACAAGAATGCAGAAAATCACAGGGGACCACTTCACAGTTCACCATCCTAATCTTCCATATATCTCCTTTTACGCCACATAAATAAACTTGACAAAGTTTAAACAATCCATCGGGTTTGAAACAAAGTTTAAAGGAGCCCCCGAAATTGTTTGGAGAAAATTAATTCACTATAGTCCTAATCCCTCCATTGAGTTTTTCCTACAAAACCATGATCCGAGCTAGAGGGAAGCAATACGTACTTCTGCCCCAATTGTGTTTTGCATTCAAACACAGGGAGGCGGACCACAGAGCCCCAGCGGAGGGCCGCCGAGGCGGTTACGCGGTGGCACAGTAAGCCACGCATGTAGTGAGTGTGTCGGAGAGGTACACCATAAAGTATTTCTGATTGTTCTGCAACGGGCGCAAATTTAGCACCTGCAGCACCAGTGGCACCCCCGCCGCCAATACCGCTGCCGTGTTCTCCCAGACGGCCGTAATCATCCCCCTTGTCAAAATCTCTTTAAAGCCTTGCCCAGCAGAATAGGCTCCATTGTTCAGTGGGGAAGGACTAGTCACTGATTGAGCATCCAATTCCTTGTGTTTGTCTTTAAAGTGCCCGGGCCGATATTGTTTGGGATTCCCAATTATCACACAGTCAGTCTGCAGAACTTCAAGTTGTGTAGCGACGATCAACCTGAATTTAAAAATTAGCATATGAAAAGGTAAATAAGATATGATGGTGGTGTGCTCACTGGATTGGAAAGAATAGCAAATAGGAAAGTGAAAACTGGTGCTGCGAAACATTTTAGTTCCCTCAAGGATAAGCAATGATTATAGGACAAAACCAGTTTCACACAGGTCTATCTTTGATCAACAAGAAACAAAGGATATAGGTAAGTGTGACCGTGAAAATCGTTCAGTAGTTACCAAATTAGCATCACATCTTCAGATGCACTCTCCAACGACCAAATGCAGCTATGACAATAGCAAAGAGATCAGCTAAGTAAAAGCTGCGCATGCAAGATGCAACCAAACCAAAGTTCCGAAGTATGAGTTAAAATCATCACACGACAAAAATGAAAAATTCTTAAGTTAAAAATTCAGTTGATAGTTTCTACTATGAAACCTGAAGTTTCGGAAGGAAGACATTATGTGAGTTATGGGCAGGACAAGCCTATGATACACACTGCTAAGTGCTAACAAAAATAAAGGCATCAAGAATTTCAATGAAGTATAACAACTTCCCCGACACGAACCAGCGTTGATGATAACATGAAGCGGAAAAACCATATGAAAACACAAAGAGATACCACCAGCTAATCAATAAGGAACACATGAGATGAACACTAAACAGACAGTAAATTGTTATATGATCCGCATTACAGCGCCTTACTCCAGATAACTTGCCGTATATCTACAAGGGAAGCAGTGCTGCATATCATTTCACTAGATGCACAGCATCAACATCAATAATGGCAGTAACACAGACAACAGACCCATATGAATATTGGGTATCATGTTACCACTTACCAGGACTTTTGACACTAAAAGGACCCTAAACCTCACCACCCAACACTTGCCCAAATGCACAAAACGAGAATGCAACAAGTCGCAGGAACTTCCTCCTGGTTCATCAGCCGAGATTTCCGTGTACCACTCAACGCCAAATAAATAAAGCTTAATTAAGTTTCAAAACTCCACAACCCTAATGCTCTGCGAAATGGACCGGGGTTATACCCTTTTACTCTAAAAAAAAGAGTTTCAAAATTCCATCGTCTGTGAACAAATATCTAAAACATTCCCCAGAAACAATTCGAGCGAATTAATCGGCCACAACCCTAGTCCCAAAATCAAATCGTTCCAACGGAAACAAACGATCCGAGCTAGTGGGAAGGGAGGCGCACCTCCGACCCAAGTGTGTCTTGCCCATGACCTTGGAGAGGCGGACCACGGAGCCCCTGCGGAGGCAACCCGTCCTGACAGCTGTCAACACGGCTTCGCCAGCAGGCAGGCCGAGTAAGTTGGCGTAGTGGCCGGCGAGCAAGGCGCAGTCGATGGCGTAGTCGCCGTCGGAGAGCATCGTGGCGTAACATCCCGGCCCGTCCGACATCGGGCGCACCTCCACCACCTGCAGCACCGGCGGCACCCCCGCG
>LAPY01000018.1:56225-68399 GCA_000970635.1 Eragrostis tef
CCGCGGCCCGCTCCCGCCGCCGCGTCCTTCCAGATGGCCGCCACCACGCCCCGCGTCAGGTGCACCTCCATGCCTCACGAGTCCTTCTGGAAGCTTCCGGAAGTGGGTGGCCGCGGTCCGCGAGGGCGAAATGTTTCGAGTTGGGGGCGCGGCGGGGAGAGAAATGATCGCTTGTGTGGAGCGGCGCCGCGGCGGTGTCAGCGAGCGAGGGGGTGATGGATGGGGATTGGGGAATGGCCTTGATGGGCAGCAGAAGAGGAGTTTGCGAATCTCGAGGCAGCTTTGCGGTGGAGATGTGATGCGGTGTATGGACCTGGTGTAGCTGTGCTCTATGCTAAAAGAAAAGGAAATTGAAATTGGTGGGCTAGATGGGCTCAAAGGAAAACAGGTGGCCTTTAATTTTCGGCCTAGTAACCCTTCCTTCTCTCAAAACTGCTGGCCCACATGACTGAAACTGACTGCTTCTTTCTCATTTTCGCCTGACTTTGCCATTGTTTTGTAGGGGAACCTAGTTTCATAGGAGTAAGATGAAATCATTATTGTAGAACATCAACCAACCAGCTTTAACTAACAGTGAAATGAAAGATCTGTCGTATTTCACCATCGCCCATCGTGAGGATATAAACAGCAACATCTCTCTTCAAAAGAAAAATGAAGTGCAAAAGCAGAAGCCAACAATAAAGACGACTAGAGTTGAACAAAGGCAGGCACACTTCCAAGTAAACATCGTTCTGATTACTTTAGTTGCCTATACAAGTTACAATGGAGAAGATCCAGCCATGCTCACAACAAAATACAAGCCACGATGCATGAGCAGTAAGGTACTACGGTCTACGGACAACTAAGAGAGGGCATTTCTGCATGTGAACCAACGGATCAACCTGGCGTGGCTTTGTATCTAGGATGGGATCCACCAGTCGGTTGTGCTGCGTCACGCTCATAAAATGTGGGGCGTCCGATCAGCTTGCATCCTCTTTGGAGCACTTCAAGTTCCTCCATAGAGAAACGCCTAAGTTTAGAAGCCAACAGACATCAGGTTGAGTATTGGAGAATGGAAATGGATGCTGAGTTATTATTCCTAAGAAGCAAGGAAGCAGTACACTGGCAAGCCTTTAGAATCATTGATGCGGGTAAGAGAATAGCATGAACTAAACAGACAAGTAATTTCGTTTAGGAAGATAGGAAGGGTTACATACCAGTCATTGACCACAATCTTGAGGACACGAACTATCGTACCATTGATGAGGCGATTGTCACTAACCAGATGTCTTAGGTGAGGCAAGAGAAAAGCATGCGCCTTATGGACCCCATCAGAGAGCTCAATTTTGCACCCGAAGCGTGGAAAATCAACGACCTGCATCACTGGCTGCTGCTGCTCCACAAGAATCTTGCCCTCAAAGATTGCCGCCACTGCCCCTGGAGTCAGATGCCCCTTGTAGCTTGGGCCATGAAGATGTGGTTCATAAAATGTGGGGTGTCCGAGCATCTTGTGTTCCGTTTGGAGCACTTCAAGTTCCTCAATAGAGAAATACCTTAGAAGCCAACAGACAGCAGGTTGAGTATTAGACGATGGATGGCTGAGTTATTATTCCATAGAAACAAGGAAGCATTATACTAGTAAGCCTTGAGAATCATTGATGCAGGGTATCCACCTCATTAGGATGTACGGCAATAAGAGAATAACATGCATTAAACTGTCAAGTAATATCGTTTAGGAAGATGGGAAGGGTTACATACCGTTCTTTGAACACAATCTTGGGGATACGAACTATTGTACCTTTGCGGAGGCGATTGTCACTAACCAAGTGTCTTAGGTGAGGCAAGAGAAAACCATAAGCCTTATGGACCCCATCAGAGAGCTCAATTTGGTTCTCAGATGGAAAAGAAACGACCTGCATCAGTGGCTGCTTCTGCACTGTAATCTCACCCTCAAACATTGCTGCCACTACCCCTGGAGTCAGATGTCCCCTGTAGCTTTGGCGATTAAGACGGGGTTTATCCAATGGTTGAGCATAACTGGCAACTGATCTAGGATATGATTCCTCACATTTACACCGAGGTGCATGGGGTTTTTTAATTCTACAGAGATCATATGCTTCGGGGCTTCCAATCAGCTCACACTCTGTCTGTAGAACTTCAAGCTCGTTAACAAGGATCCTACTGAATTCAGAAGCATTCAAACATGCAAAACAAAAAGGGTTAACGATGTAGCACTCTGGGAACAGCACTGACTGAACTAAATCATACAATAAACATATAATGTCATATATCAAAGCGTTTATAGTAATCAACAAGAACCAGAACTCAGTACTATCTCCTTAAACGAAATGACATGCCACTCTCCTGCATGGTTTGAGGGCGCAAAAATGAACCAGAACTCAGCAAAGTGCTAACATGAAGCTCCTTCAAAAGCTGCACCATTGAGCAGGGTACTGACGATCATTATGACACCTTGTAGCAAGTAGAATGCTGCACCATTGAGCAGGGTACTGACAATCATTATGACACCTTGTAGCAAGTAGAAATTAGAACAAGGGGACTCACAGTAGAGCAGTTGACAAAACTAAGCACTAGAAGTTTAGGCCATATAGGCTGAAACATTATTACAAATTAAGAAGTCAAAATTGCCCCAATAAATCACAGCAGTAACACACGCCCTTACTTGTTTTACTAGTTTCATATATGGCCCACATCCAGTGTCCAAAGATGACATGAAATGATAGAAAAAAAATTAATTGTGAATTTGGATCAAAGTTGGGTTACATGGAAATCCTTGAAGAGGAAATAGAATATCCACGGATTCTAAGAAAAGCTGGTCGAACAAAGAATTTCAGTGCCTAGGTCAACCTAATGACTAACAAAGAGCGCTGGCAAATCCTGTTTGAATGTTCAACCTACTAGCGTGGCCATCCAAAAGCACTAGGAACCAACATGATGTACAAGAAGTCTTTTGAACAAAACATTCAACCTAAGTGGGAACATAAAATGATCTCCAAAAAAAAGTGGGAACATAAAATGTGATAAGAGCAACCACGCAGCCCAAAAAACAATGGTCATAAAATCAAATTCAACTAATGCATGCTGTAATTAGTTTTTTAATGATCCCTGTATTCTTCTTTTTGTTGAATCAGAACGGAGGGAGTATTTCAATATGACATACAAGAATAACCCTTCTATTACTCTTGTACAGAAGCTATATGTACACACAATGAAATGAAGAAAAAAGAGGCACTATGCCCATTATAAAGCGTCCATCAAATATATCAGAGCATGAAACCGAACAAATACAATATTTAAGTGGTAAATGGGCTCAAGAGTCAAGACATCACACAACCCATCTATTTTGCACACGGATACGAGTTCAGAAATAAGAAACGATTCGCACCTGGGACTCTGGAAGGAATAGAAGACAACCTCAAGGAGGCGGGTGATGGTGCCGGAGCGGATGTGATTATTCTTAACCAGGTGGTTCAGCTTGGAAAAGAGTATAGCATCATATGCGTGTACACCATCGGAGAGCATCAAGCTGTACCTTCCATGCTTTTTAAACTCTGGAATCGTCAAATAAACAGTAATCACCTGCATCACAGGCTGCTGCATCATGGCTACAATACCCCTTGTGAGGTGGCCCTTCAAGCTTTGCCCAGCAGGATGGGATCCACCCACCGATTGTAAAGGATCATCCAATGAAATGTAAGCAGCATGACCAGCGTCCAGTTCCTGCTCTTTGTTTCCAAGCTTATAGAATGTAGGGCTTCCAATCAGCCCTAATTCTTTGTTGAGTACCTCAAGTTCCACAGCAATGGTGATTCTGAATTTCATCCCAACAACACAACAGGTTAAATAACAGAATTGCCGAGTTTTTTTTTCTGGTGGCAAGTTGTAAGCCTTGAAAATTATTAGTGGAGGATCTTCCCCTTCGTTGAATGTATGTGCTGCTCTACTTTGTAAAAAACGTCCACCTAATGAGTAATGGCGAATGATAATTCTTCTAAACATGTGCAAATGCACGTGGACAGGCAACAAAAATTCATCTGTCTTGCACAAAGCTAGTAGCATAATATTTTTCAGTGGGGTAACACTGTTAAAGGAAATTTAGCCTAAACACAATAAAGTCAAGAACAATTCGAATCAAGAAAAAAAATGCAAGGAGGTGACGTTGAGTAAATATTTCACACTGAAAAGATAAGATGGGATACACACCTGTAATTCTGATCCCGATTGATGTCACGGATGAACTTGAGAAGACGAACTCTTGAACCTTTGAGGAGGTAATTGTCCACAACCAGGTGACTTAGGTGGGGAAAGAGGCTAGCATACATCTGGTGTACACCATCAGAGAGCAATAGAAGGTAAAAACTGAACCCATTCTTACTCGTCAATTTGAAATCAACCACCTGTATCGCTGGCCGCTGCTCCACCGCCATCTCACCCTTCATTATTGCAGCCACTGCACCATGAGTAAGGTACCATTTCAAGTCCTGACAACTAGAATAGGGCACATTATTTGGCTGTGCATAATTGGCTGCTGATTTGGAATATGGTTCACCACATTTGCTCTTAAGTCCAGAGGGTTTTTCAATGCAACAGAGCTCATATGCTTTGGGGCTTCCAATCAGGTCACACTCTGTTTGCAGCACTTCGAGATTGCCAACGACAACCATACTGAAACAGGAAGCATACAACATAAAAACTATGACAAATAAATACATCATTGTGAATTTGTTGCACTAGTACTCCAGAAGAACAACCAACCAATCTAAATCAAACTATAAAAGATATTGAAGTATAATGTTCTCCTTGCTATATCAATTAAGGACGATGGTGCCGGAGCGGATGTGATTATTCTTAACCAGGTGGTTCAGCTTGGAAAAGAGTATAGCATCATATGCGTGTACACCATCGGAGAGCATCAAGCTGTACATTCCATGCTTTTTAAACACTGGAATCGTCAGATAAACAGTAATCACCTGCATCACAGGCTGCTGCATCATGGCTACAATACCCCTTGTGAGGTGGCCCTTCAAGCTTTGCCCAGCAGGATGGGATCCACCCACCGATTGTAAAGGATCATCCAATGAAATGTAAGCAGCATGACCAGCGTCCAGTTCCTGCTCTTTGTTTCCAAGCTTATAGAATGTAGGGCTTCCAATCAGCCCTAATTCTTTGTTGAGTACCTCAAGTTCCACAGCAATGGTAATTCTGAATTTCATCCCAACAACACAACAGGTTAAATAACAGAATTGCCGAGTTTTTTTTTCTGGTGGCAAGTTGTAAGCCTTGAAAATTATTAGTGGAGGATCTTCCCCTTCGTTGAATGTATGTGCTGCTCTACTTTGTAAAAAACGTCCACCTAATGAGTAATGGCGAATGATAATTCTTCTAAACATGTGCAAATGCACGTGGACAGGCAACAAAAATTCATCTGTCTTGCACAAAGCTAGTAGCATAATATTTTTCAGTGGGGTAACACTGTTAAAGGAAATTTAGCCTAAACACAATAAAGTCAAGAACAATTCGAATCAAGAAAAAAAATGCAAGGAGGTGACGTTGAGTAAATATTTCACACTGAAAAGATAAGATGGGATACACACTTGTAATTCTGATCCCGATTGATGTCACGGATGAACTTGAGAAGACGAACTCTTGAACCTTTGAGGAGGTAATTGTCCACAACCAGGTGACTTAGGTGGGGAAAGAGGCTAGCATACATCTGGTGTACACCATCAGAGAGCAATAGAAGGTAAAAACTGAACCCATTCTTACTCGTCAATTTGAAATCAACCACCTGTATCGCTGGCCGCTGCTCCACCGCCATCTCACCCTTCATTATTGCAGCCACTGCACCATGAGTAAGGTACCATTTCAAGTCCTGACAACTAGAATAGGGCACATTATTTGGCTGTGCATAATTGGCTGCTGATTTGGAATATGGTTCACCACATTTGCTCTTAAGTCCAGAGGGTTTTTCAATGCAACAGAGCTCATATGCTTTGGGGCTTCCAATCAGGTCACACTCTGTTTGCAGCACTTCGAGATTGCCAACGACAACCATACTGAAACAGGAAGCATACAACATAAAAACTATGACAAATAAATACATCATTGTGAATTTGTTGCACTAGTACTCCAGAAGAACAACCAACCAATCTAAATCAAACTATAAAAGATATTGAAGTATAATGTTCTCCTTGCTATATCAATTAATTCATAGAATGTATGTGCTGCTCTACTTTGTAAAAAACGTCCACCTAATGAGTAATGACGAATGATAATTCTTCTAAACATGTGCAAATGCACGTGGACAGGCAACAAAAATTCATCTGTCTTGCACAAAGCTAGTAGCATAATATTTTTCAGTGGGGTAACACTGTTAAAGGAAATTTAGCCTAAACACAATAAAGTCAAGAACAATTCGAATCAAGAAAAAAAATGCAAGGAGGTGACGTTGAGTAAATATTTCACACTGAAAAGATAAGATGGGATACACACCTGTAATTCTGATCCCGATTGATGTCACGGATGAACTTGAGAAGACGAACTCTTGAACCTTTGAGGAGGTAATTGTCCACAACCAGGTGACTTAGGTGGGGAAAGAGGCTAGCATACACCTGGTGTACACCATCAGAGAGCAATAGAAGGTAAAAACTGAACCCATTCTTACTCGTCAATTTGAAATCAACCACCTGTATCGCTGGCCGCTGCTCCACCGCCATCTCACCCTTCATTATTGCAGCCACTGCACCATGAGTAAGGTACCATTTCAAGTCCTGACAACTAGAATAGGGCACATTATTTGGCTGTGCATAATTGGCTGCTGATTTGGAATATGGTTCACCACATTTGCTCTTAAGTCCAGAGGGTTTTTCAATGCAACAGAGCTCATATGCTTTGGGGCTTCCAATCAGGTCACACTCTGTTTGCAGCACTTCGAGATTGCCAACGACAACCATACTGAAACAGGAAGCATACAACATAAAAACTATGACAAATAAATACATCATTGTGAATTTGTTGCACTAGTACTCCAGAAGAACAACCAACAACAACAACAACAACAACAACCAACCAACCAATCTAAATCAAACCAAACCATTAAAGATATTGAAGTATAATGTTCTCCTTGCTATATCAATTAAAAAATTCCAAGAATAAACTCAGTGACACTAGTCTAGTCATATGGTCACACCCTGTGTCAACGATGGTATGAAACAATAAAAAGGAATGTTGGAGTAACTTTCGAAATGTGTTTGAACATTGATCCCATTATCCTGGAAAACATTATCAGATCCAAACATGGCATTACCATCTTCGCTTCAATAGTTGCAAATAATCGATAAGGAAATGAAAGGAACAAGAAGACTCACCATAGGATGCTTGTATCAATATGTACAAAATATACATGTAACAATAGTGAACTACAAACGCTTATCAGCCTATCTATCAGTAAATCTTTCATGCAACATATCTCTAAGTAGTGGCCACAGTGGAAAAAAGTATATAGTGTTGCATTCAAGTGCCAGCAAATCAAATTATAGCATAAAATCAAAACAAATCCCAAAGAATGAAGTGATAAAAGGGCAGAGACCACAAGCATCAAGGATCCAGTTTCAGAAAATAAGAAAAGATATGAACCTATGAATCCGGATGGTATTGTAACTGAACATGAGAAGGCGGACAATGGTGCCCTTCCTTAAGCGAGTGTCCTCGACCAGGTGGTTCAGGACGGGTGATAACATAGCATTCAGTGTGTGGACGCCATCAGAGAGGATAAAATGGTATAAATTCAGCTCGAATCTCATCTGTGAGACACCAACCACCTGCATCACAGGCCGCTGCAACTCGGGCCCCTGCACAGCTACCGCCCCTCTTGTCAGGCGCCAGTTCAAACCTTGGCCACCAGAATAGGCTCCACAGTTCAGTTTCACAGGACTGGCCACTGAATCAACTTTCAATTTATCACGCTTGAGTTCCAAGTGACTGGACCTATAAGCATTGGGATTCCCAATCCTTTCACAGTTAGTCTGCAGAACTCCAAGCTGTTTAACTTCAATGCCCCTGCATTTCAAAGACAGTACATGAAGGAGTAGAGGTTGGAAAATTCATTTGATAGTAAGTAATTTGTAAACAGAGGTTAATCTAAACAGTATATCCCTCATTTATTGTTTAGTTAGTTCAAGCATAAGGCTTAGTAACATGAATAAACTCCATTACACAATGTTTCCCCAATGATCAGCAAGAAATGAAGTTTTAGGAAAACGTAACCATGAAAAATCATTTGCTTGTTACCACACGAGCAGCACATGTCCAGATACTTTTTTTCGACCAGCATGACTAGCATAAACAAAAACATGAGATGCAGTCGAGCCAAAGCATCGAAATTAAGAGTTGAAGTTAGTAGACAACTTAAAAAGGAAACGTCGTTCCAAAAGTCAAGTAATTTAGCAGCTATTCGAAGCTCAAAAGACGTGATGTGAGTTGCCTACCAGCCTCATATGCCCCCAAATAACGAAGTATGACAACTTACCAATGCCCAACCAGTGACAATCTAACATAAAGTGCATAATCAGATGGAGCACAAAGAGACGCCACGATCATGGAAAACATGGAATAAATTCTAAACATACAACAGTAATCACATCATCCATATTACAGCAATTTATCCCCCTGCAACTTGTCACACATTTACAGGCGTAGGAAGTAGATATCGGCACGTGATGCATCAGCAGTTTGTTCTGGACCTCTGGTAAAATAGATACCAGATAGAACGAGTTTTTCTTCTGGAATAGGGCATCCAAGGCCAAAAGTCTAATGCTAATCATCATTATTTTTAGGAGTGCAATGTTCATAAACGAAAAATTGCAATATTCGCGTTTACCTGGAATACAGTAAGGACCCTAAACCTCCACTACCCCACCACCTGCCCAACTGCAGAGCAACTAGAGCACAGGAATCCTCGCAGCAATTAGTGAAGTGACAAAATCCAAATCATCCATTGGGTTTGGAACAAAATCTGAAACATTCCCCCATATAAAATTGGCCGCAGAAGCACCCACATCGAACGATTCCGCCAGAAATAAACAACCAGATGAGCTAGCGGGACGCGACCCGCACCTGGGCACGCCGGGAGGGGTCACGATCCTGAACTCCTTGAGACGGACCACGGTGCCGGGGCGGATGCGGCCGTCCTGAACGAGGTCATCCAAGGAGGCCGCCAGGGTGGAATCCATGAAGTGGTCGCCGTCGGAGAGCAGCATGCCGTACTTGTTCCCCTCCCCCCTCGTCCTTACCGACAGACTGACCACCTGCAGCCACGGCCACACCCCCGCCGCCAGCGTGCCCTTCAAGATGGCCGACACCGCCCCCTGCGTCAGGTACCCGTCCCCCTCCATGCCTCCCCGATCCTTCCAGAAGCTTCCCGAAGCGGACGGTCGCGGTGCGCGAGGGCGTGCGGGGGCGGAGGGTTTTGAGGTTTGGGCTTGCCGGGCGCCGACACCGCCCCCCGCGTCAGGTACCCGTCCCCCTCCATGCCTCCTCGATCCTTCCCGAAGCGGGCGGTCGCGTTGCGCGAGGCCGTGCGGGGGCGGAGGGTTTTGAGGTTTGGGGATGCCGCCGCCGGGTGGGGGAGGAGCGAACCGGCCAAATGCAGGGGTGGCTTGGCTTGTGCTGAAGCGCGCCGGAGCGGCGGGGGGGGGCGGGGGGGGGGGGGGGTTCGCGACTCTCGAGGCGAACGTGGGGCGGAGATGTGATGTGGTGCATGGACCGGGTGTAGCCGTGTTGAATGTTTGCGAGGGAAAACTGAAACTGATGAGCTGAATGGGCCCGAAGATAAGTAGGCCGACTTTGTATTAATTAAAAAATGTTTTAGATGAGCCCATACCGAACTGCTGGAATAGCTCAGTTGGCCAGAGCGTATTTTTTTTATTTTGCCCAGGCCTCTTCATAGTTTCTCCTCTCCAGATTTTGGGATTTTTTTTCCTCACTTACCTACTTTCCCTACGAAAAAGTACCGCTTGATAGTGCAGTGATATACGAAACTATCTGTGACATAGCTGACAATGGGTTGAACAAGCTAAGTTACAATGACAAAACTTTCAGGCTCCTTCAAATTCTGAATTGGACTTTACAGCATGACACTGAATGCAACTTACCCCAAGCATCACTAACAGATAACAAGAACCAACAAATTGAATCAAAAAATTGCACCAAACCAATGTGGTGTGGTGTTGTCTGTGACTTGTGCCACAACCTCTACAATCTAAATTGATTATGTACAGACTTTTCATTTTGCTACTTCTTTCTAATACTAACATCTTCCCCTAATTGAACCTCATACCTAAGCACCTCTCTCTTTGAGGTAGCTCCCTGTCCTCCGGTGCCGCCGCAACGTGTTGGTGTGAGTTCCAAAGCCATCGTCACGGTGCAACGCCACATCCGCATGGATTGCTGAGTTTGGGTACTTCTGACGGTGTCGATCTTGGTGGGTTTGGTGCTTCTCTTTCACCGCCGCCTCGATTCTTAGGTCGACCTTCTCACCGTCCACCATCTTGCCTTTGCTTTCATTGTTCTCGTTTTTGTCCTCTACTATGAGAGTGAACACAAAAGGTCCCACCTCAAGGTAGTCGTGCATGTCCAAGACGGGCTCAAGGGCCTCGACAACCTCTTGCATGGTGGGCCTAGACTTTGGGTTTTGGCTCAAGCACTTGTATGCCACCCTCGCGGCTCGTTCCGCCCCTTGGGTTGAGTATTGGCCCTCCATGGCTAGATCCATGACCTTGTAAAGCTTGTCAGATTTCTTGAGGTAGGGCCTACCCCAATCTACGAGGCTTTGCTCCCTTTGTCGCCGAGAAAGGTCAATAGATCGACGGCCCGACAAGAGCTCTAAAAGCACCACTCCAAAACTATAGACATCGCTCTTAGCGGTGAGGTGTCCTGTCGTGATATACTCCGGTGCCGCGTATCCGTTGGTTCCCATGACACGTGTCGTGACATGCGTCGCATCGCCCTGAGGCCCATCCTTCGCAAGCCCAAAATCAGACAGTTTGGTGTTGAAGTCCTGAAATCCAAAGAACAGATTGAGTTAGGCAGAAGATCGTACGTGACAATTACAGTGGCATACATCAAGTAGCTCGCGAACTATCACTATCACTACCGAGCTGTAAGGCTACTGCTGAGATAATGATCCAGTGGTCCGTCCGGATCAGGTAGGTGCAGATTTTTTTTTAATTAGGTATTTAGTCATGCGCTGATATTATCAGAACTGGGCATCAGAGAACCTTCCATCAAGTTGCAATCATGCGAGAATTGGCTTTCTAACGAACCAAGCCAACAATCTGAAACGCGTGGCAGACTTTGACTTTTACTCCCTTGTTATAAGGACCAATGAGGGTCAAAATTCGAAAAGGGAAACTGTACTAGAGTAGTAGTAGTTGTAACAAAATTTGTGTAATTCGATAATTCAGGTTGAATTTTCAGCCAAACTACTGGTGTCGTCACCACCCTTTTCTACCGCGACGCCACAGCTGCCGTCAGAACAGCGATGGCGTCAGAAACGACATCAGAGTATTCCTACGGTCCGAAACTACCGCTGCTGTTGAGCGTAAAGCGCGAGGAAAAAGAAGACGCGGAAATTAATTAATTTTGAAGCAGGACAAGTCGCTCACCGAGTCGAGCAGGATGTTGGAGGCCTTGAAGTCGCGGTAGATGACGGGCGTGTCGGCGTTGTGGAGGAAGGCGAGGCCCTTGGCCGCGCCGACGGCGATCTTCATCCTCCTCATCCATGGCATGGGACCGTCGAGACCTGCACGAAGAAGGCAAGAAGACGCTTCGGGTCAGCTTATTCGTTCCGCAAGTCTTTTCTCGAGATTCTTTTGGTTCCCGACATCTCCAATTATTTGGTTAACCACTTTTATTAAGTACTATGTTTAACTTAATCGACTAACAATGGACTACACCGTAGTAAACTTAAACAAAGTGGTGAAATGAAGAAGAATCAACAATAGTCGTCATTTTGATATGAAGAAGAGACTCACTTTTGAAGAGGTGCTTCTCGAGGCTCTGGTTGCTCATGAACTCGTAGACGAGCATCCGGTGCTCGTCCTCGTAGCAGTACCCGACGAGCTTCACCAGGTTGTCGTGGCGGAGCTGGCCGAGGAAGAACACCTCGGCGAGCCC
>LAPY01000018.1:72677-88921 GCA_000970635.1 Eragrostis tef
GTGCTTGGGGGGGAGGGGTATATATAGCGGGCGGCAGCTGGAGCCGGTCGTCCATCCATCCACCCGTGCGCGGCGTCCTATAACGAACGGGCGCGTCTGCTCTGCCCTGCCCTTGCCTTGACCCTGTCCCGGGGCGCAACCGCGAAACCGCGGCGTCCGAGCCCTTCCTTGCCTGCCTGCTCCCCTAACGCCACGGGAGAGCGGAGTGGTTGGGCGCCCGGGCGGCCGGTTGGGAACGCGATTCGCCCTCTCCCCTGCTTTTGGAATTTGGACGACGGGGAAAACGATCCGCAGCCGCGGTTTCGACATAATCGCTCACGTTGTCCATGGAGGGGGCGCGCGTCACGGTTTTGCCCGCTGCTTTACGTGACAGACGTGCGGGTACGCGGTGGTACGTAACGAGGGTGTGAATGCGCGATCGCTACGGGACAATAAGCTCCGGTGGAAAAAAGCGAGGTTGCTTATAGCGGAAACGCGCGTGGTCCGTGCGGAGAGCAGAGCCGGGTTTAAGAACCGGAAGTGCGCTGATCACGTGAAATATCAAATTTGTGCGCGTAATTGAAGCTAACCGATCTTATTGTTCCAATTTCGAACGCTTTTTTTTTCCTTGTTTCACTTGGGGAATGCCTGAAAATTAAATTCTAGGATGATCAACCTTTTGTTTCGGCCGGCAAGGCTACGAGCTACCTAGATGCAAAGATGGTGAAACGGTTAGCCCGGTCCAGTGTCTACACCTGAAGCTGGTAGAACAGAGCAGCAGGCAGCAACGGTATCAGATTCCAACAAAACCTTCCGAGCAACGCACCAATGTTCTTGTCCAGCCTCTCGTAGACACATGAATCTTATCCGTTCGCAGTTCAATTATCGGTGCGCCAGATGGATGAAATATGCTAGTACTAGTATAATTTTCTGCGGCCGGACAGGAAGGCAAGCAGTCAGAGGTTGCACGCTTGAGAAATGTCAAGCCCGAACCACCCGACACGATCTCTGCTCGAACTTACAGGATAACGACATGCGGAACATCTTGTCTTCTGTTGCATCGGCACCAGGGAATCGCGATGGGTTCCCTCCCGATCGTGCGTGCAAAATTTAAGCGTCGAGATTAGCTGTTTCCCAACAGGAGCTCGGCTCAGCTGTCGTGTTTATTCGAATTCGAAGCGAAGCTGTCGTAATTTCGTTAATTATGAGTGGATGCTTTTTATATTCAGTGGTTGTTTGCCAATCGTGTTATCAGGCCGGTTTTATACTCTGTAATGCATGGGCGCAGCTCACACGCTTGCCGATAAAAGAATGTTCTGGAGCTCGCAGTCGCAGATTATTCCGGTTCCAACCGGGGTTCATATTCTGTGTTCTTGGACAGGAAGATTTGGTTGACCTGGTGCTTCAGAATCCTGATCGCTTATCTCACGCGAAGGGGAAACTTCTTTTAGACGTGGCGAAGCAACCGATGAGCTTTCTTCTTCCGGGACAAGAAACAAAACGGTGACGGAAGGAGCATTCTCTGACTGATTTGTATGCTGCTCTTCCGAATGTTGTCTCTCCACGCAGCGTGACGAAACATACAGTGTTGCAAATTCTGTTGTGATGTGTCACAGCTCGAGCTCTCTTTGCTCGAAGTATCCATCAACCTTTACTTTTCGACGTTTTTTTTTCTTTCTGAAGTGAGCTTCTCAATTTTCTACGGAAGGCAGTGGTAGTGTTTCGTTGTCAGTTGACATTTTGTTTTCCTTTGAGAAGTAGTTGAGGACTTACGGACGCCATAGTTCGCCCTCCCAAAACATTTCTGCAGTATGGTTGATAAGCGTTATGAAGTTCAAGATTTTGCTATCTTCGATTGGACTCTCTGCAATGTACCATTCGCTGAAACTTGACTCATCCTTCGGAAAGTTAGCCCGAAACACCCAGAATTCACTGTCACCTGTCGAACTTTAATCTTCTTTTCTCTTTTCCTGGGTCCTGTTTCCCACTCCATTATGTTCCAAGCTTAAATCCACTAGCAGTATAGTACTACTGGAACAAAATTTCCACAATTCTATATGTACATTTGCGTCTGACGAGTAGGGTCCCTAGTTCAAGGCTCAACAATCCCAATGTCGCTATCACAAGAAGTTGTAAACACAAGCCCCTAAATCTCCTCGCATATCAAAGTGGTTCGGAAAGTTCGGATTAGCCACTGACGTATGCTCCTCCACAACCGCGATTTAACGAAGTTATTCTTCGACACAAGAAAATGCTGGTTCTCAAAAGACTAGACAAAGCGACAGAGGGAATGGAATTTCCGGGTGCCCGAGGCGACCAACACCCGGCCGGCCAGCCGGGCATGTCCATTCCTCTCGGACGCTGCGCGCACGCACACACGCTGCACGCTGGATTCGTCGAGGCCTAACTGGTAATCATTGTGTGGTCGTCGCGCGGACTGGCAATCATGGATGGATCCCATCGGCTCGAGACCCGAAAGCAGCGCCGTCCTGATCCAGTGATCGAGCGATCCGTCCCCCCACTGCCCCGTGCACGCATCCGGCCGGCCGGTGGGGTTAGCCGCTCGACGCGCCGCGAAAAAACGTGCCGGAAATGGCCGGCCGTGCTTCGATGACCACGACCGTTCCCTGTCCGGCAGGTGCAGCGGTCGCTTCCGCGCACGCAGCTCAAATCATAGGGACGCCGTATCTATCAGTTAGTATTAGCTAGTTATACTCGACCGAAAAATAATGTCAGTGACGACCGATGACAAGAACACTCGAGCCGCCCTGCACGCTAATTTTATTTTTACGAGGGCTGTATATCACGGCATGCGAAGAACCAAAAACGTGGGAAATGATCAAGAAGCATGACGCGACGGCGGCCACGAGTTGCCGTGGCCTACTGCTATAGCAGCGTGACGGTGATGGCGGAGCCTCTAAATTGCACTCTACTATAGCACGCTCCAACTGATTGAGAGAGATTTCGACTCGAGGCGACGACCTGCTGTTCCTGGACGAGGTCGCCGGGGCTACCAAGGCGTTTGCCATTGTTTTGTCGTCTGTACTCTGTAGATGCATCCAAGTTGGTGTCTAGCTCTAGACGCGCCAGTTGTGTGTGTAAGTCTTCGTAGTTGTAAGGCGCTGTTCCGGGGCTTTGACTTTTCAAGGTGCATGCATGCTTGACCAACGTGGCCAGGGGTCGTTCTTCCGATCGCAATTGACTATTTCGTACTTAATTCGATTTTGAGGTATTCGATCTGCATATCGACGTCATCATTGAACTTGGTACGTACTAGTCTTTCAACCCATGCGCATGCACAGACGCTAACAATGTTTGTTTAAAATTAAGTGACAGATCTGACATTAGTAAAGAGAAAATTAACCAATTCAAATAGATATTTGATAAGAAAATCCTCATTAATCATTGTTGATGGCTTACAAAAGCTTTTATTTGTAACAGATTTTCAGATTCACGACACTGCCACTTAGCAATAATCTTGTAAAGGACTATTAGTTGATCCATCGTCTATTCATATATATTTTCAACAGCAGAAGTAGGTAATTATAGTCAAATTAAATCCAATAGCAGAAATTATATTTTACTTTCGTATGGTTTTTATTTCAAAGTTTACTTATTTTCAGTTGAGTTTGAAATAGACTTATGTACTTTCTTATTTTTTATTCAAATTTATTTTTATTTTTTTGACTCAAAATGGCGTAATAATGGCATGGTGGGTAATTTAAAAATAAGTGTTAAAGGTTCTTTTGACTAACTTTTTTGTAATGGCATAAGTGGGTAATTTATATCATGTTAGATCTAAAAGCGAATTTGTACGGCCATACGTTTTGCTTTTTTGTGAGAATTTTTAACATTTTCTTCCAATTAACGTGGGGGCCTAAAAAAAAAGCTAGCTAGCGAGATCGTGATGCCCGTGGACGTGTCCGGTGGTCGATCGACAGTGATTTTCTCTTACAGTGACTGACTTGTTTCCCGTACCACTGATAAATGTCCGACAAATTTCTAAGCTTATGATCCGTGCTGACTTGCTTCATTGACTGAGCATCAAGCATCATGCCTTATCTCATTGGAACATTCCATGCAGCCACTGTACCGGACGTTGCCAGCTCGGAATTTTTGGAATTTTTGTGGCATCGATATTTGTGTGGCAATCACCAAACCTGAAAGGAACACCGGCAAATGGAAAGCCGAGTAGACAAGGCACCCGGCCTTCAGGCCTTTTGAGGAAAGTTGCAGGATCTGTGTTCTAGAGGAATGTTTAGTTCATACGGTGGCTTCTAGCAGAGTACGAGAGCTGTGCCAAACTATCTGATGGAGAACGTCTTCACTTTTCTAGAGGATTTGGATTCTAAAATGTAGGCTTGAAGTGAACCTCCTTGCAAATTGCTTTAGAGGTTTTGAGACAAAGGTTTCTCTCCCTCCTTCTATTCACGATATGTTTCTTTGCGCATCAACAGTCAACAATAACTGTTTGTTTTTGTTTTCTTTCCTGCTGTATTTTCATAGCTGCATTGCAGATACGCTTTTACGTGGTCGCTCTTTTTTAAAAAAAAAATTGTGAAGGGGTCGTCTTTTTGTGCGAAAGTAAAGATTATTTTTTTGAATTGTGAATGGGTCTTTTCTTTTGCAAAGTGGTGTAAACTCACAAACACCATATCCGGGAGTTTGATGTTTAAACTTATATTATATTGACTAGGAAATGAGGCGGGCTAGAATATGAAAGCAGATTATCTTTACGAAAGCATTTCCGGTTTACTTTGTTTTGTTTAATGTTTGAATCTGCATAGGATTAGTTGGATGATCGGTTCTGCAAAGTGTCGGATTAGTTGAGGAACGATTCAAGGTTAGCATATTAGTCTTTATTACATCGCTTAACTACTTGTGTATATTGTGAATGGGTCTTTTCTTTTGCAAAGTGGTGTAAACTCACAAACACCATATCCGGGAGTTTGATGTTTAAACTTATATTATATTGACTAGGAAATGAGGCGGGCTAGAATATGAAAGCAGATTATCTTTACGAAAGCATTTCCGGTTTACTTTGTTTTGTTTAATGTTTGAATCTGCATAGGATTAGTTGGATGATCGGTTCTGCAAAGTGTCGGATTAGTTGAGGAACGATTCAAGGTTAGCATATTAGTCTTTATTACATGCGATCCATCCACAAGTAGTTAAGCGATGTTGTTGACTTCCAATTCGTCAGTTCCCACACCTTTCTCTTGCACAACGATCTCTGAAAATTAGTGATGAAATCATGTTTCGTCATTTCCGAAGGCACAAGTACATTTGATTGATCATGACGCCGAAGAGTAAAACTTTCCATTCAAGTGCAAACAATTCATAGGAAGTCTCAAATTATTTTTTTAACACGACTTATCACTATTTGGTTGCTACTCTCATTAAGTTCATAATTATCACATAACTCAGTTTTTTTTGGCTTACCTGCATCAGGAAGCTACTTTCATTGCAAGGATGAGCTAGCTTGATTCTTTTGCGTATCATAAGCTAACAAGTGCCATTATCATCGCACATCACATAAAGATGCAAAAATATCTTGGGATCTCGAAGTCACTGAAGAAAATTTTGTATGGCCACAGAACATGGGTGAATTGGCTCATAATTCATGGTTAGGTGGTTCCAAATTCTGTAGCTGCGTTAGCTAATCCATCAGTTCTAAAGCGAGTTACATTGTCTGATCAAACTGCTGCAGCCTAGAGTGCTGAGAAGAACACAGATATGTTCTGAGTTCTTCACACAAGTTTGGTCTTAGTTTGTAGCTCAGAAATGTGATGAAGCAAATATATATCTTACAAAATGGCACGTTCGGAGAGGAAATTAGAATGGCATTCAATGGCGATATTGGAAAAAAAAAATCTGCATATATCTTAGTTGTAGGATAGTCCAGTGTTTGGATATATTACCTGTTTCTGCCCTCCTATTCTCACTCTTTTTTTTAATAAAAAGAGATAGCCGTATACTATGAAGGAATGCATCATATATGTTTTCAATATGCTTATAACTGTTACCTTGTCAGGCAAAAAAATGAAACTGATGATGCATATTTCTCCTAGCTTTGTGATCTTTGTACTTTAATGATGATACATAGTAAAACTTGAGGTGTATACTATGTCATTGCTGACATGTAATAATCGTCCATCAAGATGCACCAAACGTTTTCAGGGAGATCAAAAGATGCAAGGATTTTCCTTGTCTCTCAAGTCTCCAGCAACATAACTTGTCAAACCGAGGCAATGAGATCAGGAGTTGACATTTGACGACACGGAGATTCGTCACTACTACAAGAACCTGGGAGTACGGATGAACTATATGATGAGGCAATCAGCTTACAATTTCAGCAATCTTGCATCTTTTGACTACTAAGCCCTACTTGAACGAGCATATATAATAGAACATATTTTTTTATTGCTTTATAGTTATATAATGGTTTGGCGAGGTCAACGATCGATTGCAAACTCTCTTCTTATGCAAAACATAAATACGAAATCAGCATATCAGGATGGTAAAACTAAACTTATGATGATGTTTATAGAGCAGACAAAGGAGATTTTCTTTTCCTTTTTTTTCATACTGATCAGTTTATGACTAGTATCATGTTACACTGTAAGATAAACGTAAAATTGATCAAAATGATTGGGGACAGTGGAACACCAAAGGGATACGCGTTATCTGCTCCAGTGTTTATAAACTGCAGACAATTGCATAATTTGGTTACCAACTTCCTGCCCTAAAAAATGCATGGATACCTAGACCAAGCAGCAGTACGAAACCAAAGTGCGAATACTAAATTAGAACCACCAACTCACGGAAAAGTTCGTACCAAATCGCCAAAGGAAACTTTTTTCTGTTTCTGCTGTTGCTTGCTGCAGTGCGTGTGTGCCGCTGTTTATTTGGAGCACAAAGTGGCCGCGGTTTGTGAGCCCGGGTACGTTGTTGAGCGCTGACTTGGCCGATACGGTGATTTGCGATGTTCAGACAATCAGATTACAGCTCATGAAGATACCAATTTTTTCTAACTGAAAAAAGGGCAACCTAAGCTCCGGTCCAGTGTCGTCATCGATGATCGATCTTTCTACACATTTGCAGGTACGTACGTGTGCCGTCTTTCTGACGACGTTGCTTAAGGTAACGTGGGTGCGCGGGATAGATGAACTTGCTGAATGCCTTGCTACTGAACAAAAATTCTGCTACCACTAACACGAGAGAATCTGGATTCAAAAGCAAAAATGCGGCACGTATGAGCAGCAAGTAGCATCTGTTTTCTCCTTGCTGGCAGAAGCACGTGCGGATCTCTGATCTCGGCATCCATGAAAGCGCAAAGAGTAGGCAGCCGCTCGTCTCCCGGAAGCATGGCATGGAAAATTCGCTGCGGATGCAGCAACAGCAGCTGTTGGCGCCGTCGAACGGCGCGCATGTGCAGGTGCGCTGGATTCGGAGCAAACCGCAAGTGTAGCAGCGATCAGGGACAAGGATCTTGTATTAGAGCAACCACAATGTGGTAGTAAAGTGGTCAATAGGGAGTAAAATAATCGCTATTGACTGCCTGATACATTGTGCAACTAGTCTGTAAGAAGTCAATAGCAAAAGCTATCCATATGCTTATGGACTGGCTATAGCGAATAAAAAATATTATATCACTCTCATCCCTCTCTTGCACTATAGACTGGTTTTAAGTTCAGACATTGTGAACTAGTCTATAACTATTGACTACCTGCTGGCCCACTCATATGGACTACTTTTTGCCCTTACATGTTACAGCGTGGCTCAATGCAACAGAGCGCCGACATGCCAACGAGGCAGCGTGAGCATCAGGTAAGTCTGTTTGAGAACAGCAGCCTGGGTCAGATCATCGTGTCGGGACTTGGAATCAACGGTCGATCGTCTCGGTTGTTTCGAGTTGCACTCCACGTATCCACGTACCATTTTTTTATCGTTTGAAAACTTTCCATCTCATAACTTAAGTAATGTTGCTCTGAAAAAAAACGTATTTCGGAGGTTTGAAAACTTTTCATTGCATAACTTATGTATTGTTGCTCGGTTAAAAAAAACTAGACATTCATTCACAGGTGGTCATATATACAAACACACACGCACCCTAGCTCTATGAGCATAGGCACCTCATTTTCGATGGAGACGTCACCTACCACTGAAAAAAAATCATCACAGGCACCTCACCTTCGTTTAAGTTACGCACAATTTACAACATTGATGCGCATAATTAAGATTAATTAAGATTGTTGTCAACATAGAGCAGGCTATAGCAAGGATGTTAACCCTTCACTTTAATCAGCATTAAAGTTAGTACAGAGTAGATCCTAGGGTCTCACTTTCAAAATCACACTTAGTTTAAGTGATATTATACTATCAATAAGATAAATTCGTCTTTGTGTGATGTGCGTACCATGGGGTATGTGTCCCAGGTAGTACGTACATATTTCTATCCCACATTTTTCAGACTTTGATAACTCCTTTGTGGCCAGGGAAGCTCTCATTGAGAAAGTAATTCCGGGCAATATGAAGCAGTTCATCTGGAGGAATATCCACTAAGGCTACAATTGGTATTTGTGATCGATTAGCTTTCAGTATGACCGAAGAGTTTCTATCTGCTTTCAGAATAACCGCACAATCAGGTTGTTGGTTCAACCCAAAATTGATCTTCTTCTTTCTTGAACGGAATTTCTTAGGATTCGCATAAGAATGGGTCAAAAAAGCCCCGATCTTCCATTGAGAATCATTTCTCTTGCTTGCCATTTCTTCCATTATCTCAAAAAAGAAAATTTGATTGGTCTTTAAAAAGAAGGCCATTGACCATCTAGCACATAACCAGCTCATTGACCTATTAGCAGTGTGAAAATCATAACGGAAGAGATACTTTCATTCCGCTTAGCCTCCTCAGACAACAGGCGCTAAGAAAGAGAAAGCGTTATCGCTATACGAAATGAAGCAGTGGCTAAAAAATTCAGGCCAAACAATGAACAAGAATATGTATAGGAATACCGTTTTACCTTGAAAATTCAAGCTCTTTATTGCACGTGTTCGCTTGGCTGCTTTGCAGCGGCTGTTTTGCAGCAGCTACAGTGTTTCAGTTATTTCTTCTGCAACCGCTACAGTGTTTTTGCAGTCGCTACAGTGTTCACAGTTATTTTTCTGCAGCTGCAGCCTACCGAACAGGCTGATTTTTATATTCAAGCTTTACTGAATGTTTTTTTTACGAGCTTAGAGGCAACTTTAGCTTCAACACAAGCCCATAGCGTATTTCGCAGGCCTGCTTTAATAAATGGGCTATTAGCCATATGGGTTTTGCTCGAAACAGGCCATGGCCGATCACGACACAAGATCGTGTTACGCATAATTGGATCAGGTCTTCTTCTTTACTACTCCACCAAGCGTAATTATGTGCTGTGAAAGAAGTCATGTTCTAGTGGTTAAGACACTCGAGTAACACTTTAGAGGTCTTGAGTTCGACTCTTGGTTAGAGTGAATTTTTTAGGATTATGTGCGTCTTACCGTGTAATTTAAAAAAGAAAACGTAATTATGTGCTAAAAAAGCAATGCGTAATTAATCAAGCAGATAAAGAGCCCGAGAGAACAGCGGCGGGCCACACAGCGCATTTAACTGAAGTACCACGGTAATTAATTTACTGTTACTGTCTCGCTCCGCACCAGCGGCCTCAGACACCGGACCGGACCCACCCGTCGTCCTTCCCCTTCCCTGCCGACGGACGCGGAGAATAAGAAGAACGCCTCGTAATTTTTATCGTTTGAAAACTTTCCATCTCATAACTTAAGTAATGTTGCTCTGAAAAAAAACGTATTTCGGAGGTTTGAAAACTTTTCATTGCATAACTTATGTATTGTTGCTCGGTTAAAAAAAACTAGACATTCATTCACAGGTGGTCATATATACAAACACACACGCACCCTAGCTCTATGAGCATAGGCACCTCATTTTCGATGGAGACGTCACCTACCACTGAAAAAAAATCATCACAGGCACCTCACCTTCGTTTAAGTTACGCACAATTTACAACATTGATGCGCATAATTAAGATTAATTAAGATTGTTGTCAACATAGAGCAGGCTATAGCAAGGATGTTAACCCTTCACTTTAATCAGCATTAAAGTTAGTACAGAGTAGATCCTAGGGTCTCACTTTCAAAATCACACTTAGTTTAAGTGATATTATACTATCAATAAGATAAATTCGTCTTTGTGTGATGTGCGTACCATGGGGTATGTGTCCCAGGTAGTACGTACATATTTCTATCCCACATTTTTCAGACTTTGATAACTCCTTTGTGGCCAGGGAAGCTCTCATTGAGAAAGTAATTCCGGGCAATATGAAGCAGTTCATCTGGAGGAATATCCACTAAGGCTACAATTGGTATTTGTGATCGATTAGCTTTCAGTATGACCGAAGAGTTTCTATCTGCTTTCAGAATAACCGCACAATCAGGTTGTTGGTTCAACCCAAAATTGATCTTCTTCTTTCTTGAACGGAATTTATTAGGATTCGCATAAAAATGGGTCAAAAAAGCCCCGATCTTCCATTGAGAATCATTTCTCTTGCTTGCCATTTCTTCCATTATCTCAAAAAAGAAAATTTGATTGGTCTTTAAAAAGAAGGCCATTGACCATCTAGCACATAACCAGCTCATTGACCTATTAGCAGTGTGAAAATCATAACGGAAGAGATACTTTCATTCCGCTTAGCCTCCTCAGACAACAGGCGCTAAGAAAGAGAAAGCGTTATCGCTATACGAAATGAAGCAGTGGCTAAAAAATTCAGGCCAAACAATGAACAAGAATATGTATAGGAATACCGTTTTACCTTGAAAATTCAAGCTCTTTATTGCACGTGTTCGCTTGGCTGCTTTGCAGCGGCTGTTTTGCAGCAGCTACAGTGTTTCAGTTATTTCTTCTGCAACCGCTACAGTGTTTTTGCAGTCGCTACAGTGTTCACAGTTATTTTTCTGCAGCTGCAGCCTACCGAACAGGCTGATTTTTATATTCAAGCTTTACTGAATGTTTTTTTTACGAGCTTAGAGGCAACTTTAGCTTCAACACAAGCCCATAGCGTATTTCGCAGGCCTGCTTTAATAAATGGGCTATTAGCCATATGGGTTTTGCTCGAAACAGGCCATGGCCGATCACGACACAAGATCGTGTTACGCATAATTGGATCAGGTCTTCTTCTTTACTACTCCACCAAGCGTAATTATGTGCTGTGAAAGAAGTCATGTTCTAGTGGTTAAGACACTCGAGTAACACTTTAGAGGTCTTGAGTTCGACTCTTGGTTAGAGTGAATTTTTTAGGATTATGTGCGTCTTACCGTGTAATTTAAAAAAGAAAACGTAATTATGTGCTAAAAAAGCAATGCGTAATTAATCAAGCAGATAAAGAGCCCGAGAGAACAGCGGCGGGCCACACAGCGCATTTAACTGAAGTACCACGGTAATTAATTTACTGTTACTGTCTCGCTCCGCACCAGCGGCCTCAGACACCGGACCGGACCCACCCGTCGTCCTTCCCCTTCCCTGCCGACGGACGCGGAGAAGAAGAAGAACGCCTCGTGGCGAAGCAGGCGAGGCTTCCGCCGGGCGGCTGCCTGTTCTCCGCGTCGTTCTCTCTCTCGGTAGGAGCCTGCCGGGCTGCTAGAGGTACGGCCGTACGGAGCGTCGCCGCCTCCAGAATCTCCAGATTCGTCGCCGTTTCTTTATGTGCTGAAGAAGAATAAAAAAAAGAAAAATCGAGGAGGCCTCGCCGCTCACCTTGCTCAGTCTCGCGAATCGCCACTCCACGGCGCAGCGAGGCCCGAAATCCGTCTGGGCGTCTGTCCTGTGGAGACCTCGTTGGGAGCAGCAAGGGGCGGCAAGATCACCGGCCGGGGGCGGCAATCTGCGCCACTCCTCAACGTCGTTGGTCTGCGAAATCACAGCGGATCTGGGCGCCCACAGCCTTCTAGCATCCAGTCTCCAGGTACGTGTCCAACCTAATTGCTTTTGATCATTTAATGCGCTGGGGCGATGCGGAAATTAGTTCGGTCGAAATTCTTGGCTTAGATCTGTGTTCTTCGTTTATAATTGGTCTAGAATTCTAGGTTAAGAATGAACTGAATGCTTAATTAGTCGGTGATTGTGTGAGCCAATGCTGCCGTTGTCAGTTTCTCGGAATCTCTGTTCGTGCGGAGCCATTTTGGACGCTAAGTTTGATGTGGCCTGCGCGCATGGTCTGAATTATTACCTTGATAAATTGGATCAACTTCATTTCGTTGTTCTGGGTTGCCTTGGATCCAAAAGCGTGTCAACTCTGACAAATAGCATTTATGCTTTCAGTCGAATTTTGGGTGTTACAGTAAAGCACAAAGTGTCCTCCTGAAACTGAAAGTAAATTGATTACTTTTGTAAGCATAACTGTGGCGCAAAGGTTCATCCAATAGATAAAGGTCACACTCACATAAAATAGACTTTGTGGAATTGTTCAGAAAATGTTTTTGTGCTTGGTAACTGGCAGGAGCAGACTTGATCCTTCTGCATTGTTAGCATATGTTAAATTAGTAAATTGTTGAACGGCAATGCATGACTTTGATTCTTGCATAGCTCGCTGTTCACATTTATT
Organism: Eragrostis tef; assembly: GCA_000970635.1. NCBI lineage: Eukaryota > Viridiplantae > Streptophyta > Magnoliopsida > Poales > Poaceae > Eragrostis > Eragrostis tef. The sequence goes on from LAPY01000018.1 coordinate 85,295, forward strand.
TTTGGGAAGTGTCGAATGTTTACTAGTTGGTAGCATTTCTCATAAACATACCTGATTTGTATTCATGGATGGTTCTGAAGCACACATTAACTTTTCGTCACATAACATCAATACAGGATGAGGCTTGGAAGTATAAACGGCCTGCGATGCAAGCAACTTAAGCTTGTCATTCTTGCTTTCTTTGTGGTGTTTCTTCTTTGGAAATGGGAGAAAGGCACATACTATGACACTGACACTCTCCAACCAGACCCATTAGTTTTGACTCATCCAGGTTATCTTGAGCATACATAACTATTTCTTTCATTGTTATTTTTTTGTACTGCATCTATCTCTATTCTAATTTTCTTTGTAACTTATGCAGCTAACTCAAAGTTTGTAGATCAGCATACATCCTCAGAAGAAGACTTTCCAAGTGAAGAACCATTGCCTCAATCAGTAGTTAAAGTAGAAAAGCAAGTTACTGGTGCACCGCCACCATTATCTATGATAGGCTATTCCGTCGACGTCGCAGATGACAACGAAATTCTGCCTTTGGATAAAAAAGGTAATTATTGATGAGGAACAGTGAATTATTTCTTCTGTGAGCATGCAAGTATATGCTTGTTTTCTGCACTGGCTTGTTTCTCCTATTGTTTATGTACACTAGCCCGGAAAATTGTTTCAGTCTAATTGCACATAAAGCACACACACGTTACCTGGAACTCGATTTCTCGCTGATGTTGCCTGCATCTATCTTACAGAATGTAACTACAGGAATGGAAAGTGGGTTTCTGACAACCGCAGACCACTCTACTCTGGTTTTGGCTGTAAACAATGGCTTTCAGAGAGTTGGTCCTGCAGATTAACCCAGCGCAAAGACTTTGCATATGAGAAATTTAGATGGCAGCCTGAAGCTTGTGAGATGCCAGAGTTTGAGGCCTCTGAGTTCTTGAAGAGGTACTTGGTCATAGCCAGTCCAAGATTAATTTGGAGATGGCATAAACTGCACTCTTTGGCCTGATAATACATCTTTGAGTCAATAAGCAAATACTAATTTGTGCATATATCAGAATGCAGGATAAAACCATAGCTTATGTGGGTGATTCTTTAGGGAGGCAGATGTTTCAATCAATGATGTGTATGGCAACTGGTGGAAAGCACAGGCCAGATGTGCAGGATGTTGGCGCGGAATATGGATTTGTGTTAGCTCCCGGAGAAAAAAGACCAGATGGCTGGGCCTATCGATTCCCGAAGACTAATACAACCATTTTGTACCACTGGTCGTCAACACTTTGTGATTTGGAGCCTCTGAACCCATCAGATCCAAGAACAAGTTATGCTATGCACCTTGACCGTCCACCTGCTTTTGTGAAGAATAACCTTCATAGGTTCCACGTCCTAGTTCTGAACACCGGCCACCACTGGAACCGAGGAAAGCTAAGGGCAAATAAGTGGGAGATGTATCTTGGTGGGGCACCAAACAACAACAAGAACATTGCTGTCATCTGGAAGGCCAAAAATTTCACCATCCACAGTGTCATCAAGTGGTTGGATGCCCAACTTCCTCAGCACCCCCAGCTCAAGGTTTTCTATAGATCAATATCGCCTCGGCACTTTTTCAATGGGGATTGGAACACTGGTGGTCGCTGTGACAATACAAATCCTTTGGCCAAGGGAAGTGGCATTCACCTGAACCGTTCCCAAGATGCTGATGCCGAGGGTGCGGTGATGGGAACCAGGATCAAGCTATTGGATGTAACAGCTCTATCGCAACTTAGGGATGAAGGGCATATATCAAGGTATAGTATTAAAGCTACACAAGGGGTTCAAGATTGCTTGCACTGGTGCCTTCCTGGTGTACCAGATACGTGGAATGAGATCCTTGCAGCCCAGTTATAGTCTGTAGTTGATTTGACGAAGAGCCAATTGTTGAGTTAGCCTATACTGCAGAGTTCTTATATACTGTGATTAGAATTAGCCTATAAACAACAACAAGAACATTGCTGTCATCTGGAAGGCCAAAAATTTCACCATCCACAGTGTCATCAAGTGGTTGGATGCCCAACTTCCTCAGCACCCCCAGCTCAAGGTTTTCTATAGATCAATATCGCCTCGGCACTTTTTCAATGGGGATTGGAACACTGGTGGTCGCTGTGACAATACAAATCCTTTGGCCAAGGGAAGTGGCATTCACCTGAACCGTTCCCAAGATGCTGATGCCGAGGGTGCGGTGATGGGAACCAGGATCAAGCTATTGGATGTAACAGCTCTATCGCAACTTAGGGATGAAGGGCATATATCAAGGTATAGTATTAAAGCTACACAAGGGGTTCAAGATTGCTTGCACTGGTGCCTTCCTGGTGTACCAGATACGTGGAATGAGATCCTTGCAGCCCAGTTATAGCCTGTAGTTGATTTGACGAAGAACCAATTCTTGAATTAGCCTATACTGCAGAGTTCTTATACATGTTGATTAGAATTAGCCTATACTGCAGAGTTTTTGTGCTGCTGACTGGAAACACAAAGCAGCAGTAGATTCACTCGGAAATGTACTTTGTTGTAACTAATAGGCCTCTTTTGTTGTGTTACTCGTATTTGCTTATTGTGCATGTAATATGTGTGTATTGACAGTCATTACCAAAGCAAGGCTTGAATAAAACTTGTTCTTGAGGCGGACAACATACTGGTTGTAGGGTTCACTGCTCTGGTAACTCTTTGGAAATGGATTGCTGATCCATGAGGTCCTCCGTAAGATGTATTTCTTCTTCATGTCGTCTTATGGTGTCAACAGGTTCGCTTATCTGGTAAAGCTTTCAAAGTTAAAAATGTGTCAGGATGGTACAAAATGTGTTATTTTATTTCCCTACCAATTTTTTTGGTACCCCTGGAAAATATCAGATGCTGAGAAGCCGTGATGGCCCATACAAAACTGAAACTTCGCTGCTCCTGGACCTCTTCCAAACACCACAAATGCTCGATTAAACAAGGCGACGCGCACCTGGTTCTCCTCAGGATTTTGTATAACCAAAAGCCCCAAAGTCCCAGGTACATTCAAATGCATGCAAAGCGCGACTCAAGTACAGTTACCTGCTTGACGCTCCATTAACCTTGTCACTTTACGATCTAGGGCCTCCTGATTGTTTCTTTTAGCACTAAACTTTAAATGGCTTTAAATAAAGAGAATCTAGTATTAAATAAAGTCTAATGACAAAATTTTTTTTACAGATAGGTACATCTTTACGAGACGAATCTAATAAGTCTAATTAATCTATGTTTTGCTACAGTCATGTTACAGTAACCATCGTCTAACAACGGCTTACCTACCTTCATTAGATTCGTCTCACAAATTAGACCAGAGGTTCTGCAGTTAGTTTTGCAATTAAACTTTATTTAATACTCTTAAATAATAAGATTTTTTTTATTTAGATCTTTTTAAATTTTAGAGCTGTATGAAACGAACAACCCCTGGTAACGAAACGGTATCCTAATACTGCTCAAATATACAATTACCGTCGCACTGGCATCGATGCACCGACCATACTTTGCCGCAGGAGCTTCTGAGGTACTCCGTACGCCATCAGGCTGTGGGAGATAAAAGTACTCGTATCTCGCACATGTTCACGGCTTCCTTCAGGCGGAAAAAAAAAA
>LAPY01000018.1:94578-105826 GCA_000970635.1 Eragrostis tef
CGGGCGGCCTGTCCTGCCTCTTCGCGTCCCCGTCCGCGGCCCCGCGCGCCACGGCGCACGAGGAGCTCGGCGCGCTCTGGCACGACAGATCCGACGAGCCGGCCGTCGCCTCCGTCGGCGGCGGCGGGTACTCCTGCCCGCAGCCGTCGTCCTCGTCGTTCAAGCTACGGGATCACTTCCACCGCAGCCCGGCGCCGCTGTTCCACAGCCCGGCCTCCTCGCCGGCGTCCAGGAGCCCGTCCGTTTCTTGGCTCGCCGGACGCGAGCGCGAGCGGCTCTTCTCCAGCATCGTGCGGAACGCGCTCGGCTCCTGCATTGACTACGCGCCGGTCACTAGCCTGCCCCTGGGCGTCGCCGCAGCTGCTAGTGTCGATGCTGCTGAGCTGGCCTTCGAGCTCGACGAGAACCTCTCCGAGGAGGAGCCGTCCTGCGAGCCGTACGCTCGTGACCTTCTCGCCGGCGCCCAGGCTCGTCACCGTATCTTCCATGATGAGCTTGTTGTCAAGGCCTTCTTTGAGGCCGAGCGAGCACACCGGGGTCAGGTAATAAAATTCAATCCCCAAGGATTTGCTCCATGAGTCTAATATTTATTTGTTGATTCATCTCTTTTGGATTTGTGTTTTGGTTGTGTGATCAGAAGCGGGCGAGTGGTGATCCGTACTTGCAGCATTGCGTGGAGACTGCTGTGCTTCTAGCCAAGATAGGTGCGAACGCCACTGTCGTGTCTGCCGGCCTTCTTCACGACACAATTGATGATTCGTTCATGGACTATGATGATATCTTCCAGATGTTTGGCGCTGGTGTGGCAGATCTTGTCGAAGGGGTATGGTTTTTTGTTTACTCCATCTTGATCATTCTTTTTTGATTTGAGGGATTGAGGTAGCTTCCCCTGTAGTTTACTGAAGGTTCTGACCGGTTCAGCTGCTAACTATTCAAATTATCTTGATTATCATGGCTGATTTTTAAAGTCAATGGACCATGTGCTTTTGTTTTCTGCTTTACCATGCGGATAGCTTTCAAACCAAGTAAACAAAGTCTTGACCTTGGAAGCTTCTATGCTGAGCTACCACTTGGTTTGTTATAGACGTAAGAGTTGATTTATGATGAAGTTTCTTGGTCACCAAGTTGAACTAGTCCATTCATTTAAGTCTATTATGTTAATATAATATTGTTTATTGTAATATCACAAACTCGCCTGTTTGATGTATACTCAACATTTCTTATGTCTTGTGCACAGCCTCCTAAAAGCCGTGTTGCTATCGCAAGCTCATGAGTTAATATTTGTTTGTTTAGGTATCGAAGTTAAGCCATTTGAGCAAGCTTGCTCGGGACAACAATACTGCAAGTAGGACTGTTGAAGCAGATCGTCTGCATACAATGTTCCTTGCAATGGCTGATGCACGAGCTGTTCTGATAAAGCTAGCAGATCGTCTGCACAATATGAAGACTATAGAAGCTTTGCCTTTGGTTAAACAGCAAAGGTTTGCTAATGAGACAATGGAAATATTTGTGCCATTGGCTAACCGATTAGGAATTGCTACCTGGAAAGACCAGCTCGAAAATATTTGCTTCAAACATTTGAACCCAGAGGAGCACAAGGAGCTTTCCTCTAAACTTGCTGTGTCTTTCGATGAAGCACTGCTCACATCTACTTTAGATCAACTAGATAAAGGTCTCAGAGATGAAGGTATTTCATATCATAGTCTTTCTGGGAGGCATAAGAGTCTGTACAGTATATACTCCAAGATGATAAAGTATGTTTGTTTTTTTTGTTTACATTAGTTCAATTAAATGTTATAGGTGTCAGTCCATCAACTAACTTAACCTTGCTTGTGATCTTACAGGAAAAACCTATCAATGAATGATGTCCATGACATCCATGGCTTGCGGCTTGTGGTTGAGACAGAGCAAGATTGTTATCGAGCACTCGACATTGTCCACAAACTGTGGCCTCGAGTTACTGGAAGATTTAAAGACTATATATTGCATCCCAAGCTGAATGGGTATGCAAAACAAAAGTGATCGATCTTTTTATGTTTTTTCCCTTAAAACACTGTACCAAATCATGGCTTATTTGCTACTTGCAGTTATCGATCACTTCATACTGTCATCATGTGTGAGGGCGTCCATCCATTTGAAATCCAAATACGAACAAAGGAAATGCATCTACAGGCAGAATACGGATTTGCTGCACATTGGAGATACAAAGAAGGTGGCTGCAGACACACCTTTGTACTCCAGATGGTGGAATGGGCAAGGTGGGTGCTGAATTGGCAATGTGAGGCACTGAGCAAAGAGCGGCCCTCAGCTTTAAGCAATTCTGTTGGCATTAGGCCGCCATGTCCATTTCCCCTGCACTCGGAGGATTGCCCTTATTCTTACAGCCGGCAGTGCAACCATGAAGGACCCATATTTGTGATCATGCTTGAACATGATAAGGTAGGTCACATCTTTTGATTTCATTCCACTTACGTACTGAAAACAGCATAATTCTGTAAACAAGTTTCACCGTTTTTGTTTGCCTAACAAAATTAATTTGTGTCTCAGATGTCTGTGCAAGAGCTGCCGGCAAACTCAACTGTATCTGATCTAATGGAGCGAGTTGGGGCCAATAGTCCTAGATGGAGCCCTTACAGCTTCCCACTGAAAGAGGAGCTACGACCAAGAGTCAACCACAAGCCGATAAACGATCCGAACCGGAAGCTCTCCATGGGTGATGTGGTGGAGCTGACGCCGGCCCTCCCACACGAGTCGCTGACCGAGTACCGGGAGGAGATCCAGCGCATGTACGAGAGGGGTGGGTTTGCCCTTGCCACCACCCCGAGAAGCTGACGGCCGTCGTGGCTACGTTAACCTGTTATTGTACAATGCCCTGTAAATATGAACTAATTCTTGCAGCAGAGAAAGTCCAAAAGAACAATCCCAGCTGATTTGTTAAAGGTGTGGGGTTATGTTTCTCTGGTCAAGGACGCTGCTGTGTGTAAATCTTTACAAATCGATCTAAAATTGCCTCAGATCCTCCTGGATTTAGGGGATGTTCAGGAATTTGAGGTGTCCAGTGTCCTTGTTTCGCTCGTTACCTTTCATGGTACAACTGCCGTATCTTTGGAATTAACGGCAAAGGATGGCAGATTCATCGTTTGGCTGGCATGTGTGTTCTGCATCTGAAGCACGCGGTCCATGCGCGCACTCTGTGGACAAGGATGAATATTCTGGGTGATTTCGGTAGAATACTCTGGGTGACGTTTCTTATGTGTGGCTGTTTTCGTCGGACAAATTTGTGCGTACTCTGCGGTTGTTGGATGAACCTAGGATTGTTGATCCTGGGGGCGACAGCTCTCGGAGCTAGCCTGTGGACAGGAGCCTCTTTCATCCAGGCAAAACCAAGGAATTTCTGAACTTTTCTGCTGAAAATGGCTTGCCCTGAAGCCATCCAAGGTGTGCAGATACCGTGCGGCAATGCCAGATTTGCCAGCCGTTTTCCTCTTAGCAAAGCTGCGTACCCTTCGGCCTAACACCTGGAATTGTAGCCTTGTACATGTGTATCCCCGCCCGCAATTCTGGACTCCGTCGTGCAACGTGGGGGACTGCAATTACGCTGCTGTCTGAAGTCTGACAGTTAAGAATCGGATAGAAAGGCAGACGGCAGTATTCCAAGAGTTAAACATCAGTTACCCATCCCAATCAGCATGATGGTACAGTAAATGAACCAAATAACCAGAGGTGATAGCAATGATCAACTTATCAGCACACCAAGCACCAAATCCTTGGAATTGTGATTCGGCCATCAGTTGAAATGTGAACTTCAGTATGCCCTTATTTCCTGTCTTTCGTTTCTCGGTGCTGAAGCCTCAAGTTATGATGATAGTGTTCTTTATTCTTTTTTTTTAAGGTCAACCGGGGGGCGGGGGGGGGGGGGGGGGGCCCCCCCCCCCCTGAATTTTCCATTAATCATAATGGAATGGCCCACTGACGGCCCAATACATGAGTCAAATTACATTTTGAAAAGAAGGCAACAGACTGCAAATTAGTCTTGTTACTTCTTCATCACCAGGAGGCAATCGGCACCGCCAAAGGCGTGCTTCCTCTCCGCAAGTTTGGAGCAGACGGGGGAGCGACGGTTCTGCAGAGCGAAAAACGACCTCGTTCCTGTGTTTCCACACCTGCCAATAGCACAGCAGGGACAGGCAGTTTCGGTGCTTTAGTGGTAAGTCACGTAGCGCAACAGGGACAAGCAGTTTCGGTGCTTTAGTGGTAAGTCACCTGGCCAGCGTAGGTTCCATGGCGTTTGTGCTGTTGGTGATGCTGCCCGAGAGACTTCATTCGTTTTACAACCTGACAATTCACTAAAGCAAAGGATGATGCTGATTATTTTTCGAGCAAAGGATGATGCTGATTATGTACTCCTTTTGTTCCCTCAGCTTGTTCTTGAATGAACTGCAGCATCGTATTTCCTTTCCTCCCCCATTTCGGCGTCCATCTTCTCCGTTCCTGGGCTTCCTGCATTATCCGGTGCAGGATTTATCTCCGATATGGGATAACCTGAAGCAGCTAGGTGTTAACTGCAGTCTGTAAAATTGCACTTAGAGAAAAAGAATTCACCAGACAAACGAACCAAAATAAAAATCATTTGAAGCCCTTGTGGTATTTTTTTGTCACAACAGTTTCTAGCACATCAGCAAAGACAGACACAAGACCACTTATTTGCAATGTCGCAGCTGAATAGAAAAGCTCATGTGCTACCTGTCCTGCAAAAGGATGATTCGACCACTGAATGATCCAGTGAACATGGAACGAGAATGGTTAACAGATATCTAACTTTTGAATACCGTTCCGGTCGTCATACCGGTTTGGCCACTGGAATGAGACATACCAGGTATCGGCTTATACCGGCGTACCATACCAGCCTTCAATTTAACTATATATTTATGCATAAACATGAATATAACACATACTAATAATTGTAATCATGCTTAAAATGGACATTTTTTATCAACAATGATCATTTTAGTGTAATACTTAGATAATGCTCATTCAAATTAGATGTTACCTTGAATCTAGACCGGTATCGATCGCCATCTCGGCCGATACCGGGCGGTATTGACCGATATTGACCAATGTTGACCGGTATTTTGATCAGTACTGGATGGAGCCCGTTATATACCGGCTAGGTCACTGGTATGGTACATACCGGCCTTACCGGCCGGTACCGGAATGATATCGATAAATAAGACAGATATGATTGAAAAAAAAATAGAAACAAATATCGATGCATTTAGAATTGCTTTTTCTCTATTATCAAACCAGTGAAGCCGAGGCTTCTCCTCGCCGCCAAGCAAGGCAGCCATGCCCACCGCTCCCACTGCCTGAACCTTTGACGGCCAGCCTCGTGGACCGCAGTCCGGTGAGAGGGAACAAAGCGCTGTCGCGCCTCGTCGCCGTATTTCCGCCGACGTCCGCCGTCGCCGCAGCCCAGGGGCGAACGAGGGGGTTATCTGTACTTTGAGATCGAGAACAGGGGGCTATTTGCATATATTTGGATCGCGACTATTAATCACGATCTGAAAGAGGGGGCTATATGCAAATACTTGATCGTGATCCATAATAGGAGGTTAAGTGCATATATTCGGATCGCGATAAATAGTCGCAATCCAATGTGAGGGGTTATTTGCATATAGTGCTTTTGTTGGAGTCCATCCTGTGGTGTATCCCCGCCTTATCGTTGGATGAAGCGTGCGGATCAGATCGACCAAGACTGGTCAACGACCGCCCCCCAAGCACCAGCCACGTCGGACACCAAGCGCCGCCCACCGGCTTTCGTCCCCGGTTACCTCGCCGTAGCATTTCTCCGCTCTTACGCCACCGCCGCCGATAGATCGTCTCCGCCGCTCCTCCCTCACTGGGTGCCTGCTCCTTCATGCCGGCGCCGCCGCTCCTGCTGATCCTTTGCTCCCAGTCCCACTCATACTGCTCCGCTCCGCTCCTGGCCCCGGCCCTTCCCTTCCCACTGTTCCCAGCCCAGCCTCCTTTATCACTCGCCACCCCGTCACTTGAGCAGCAACAGTGTTGCTGCGGCTGCGATCCGTTCGTCCTCCTCCTCACTTTCCAGTTTCCAGCCGCCACCTTCACATTGCAGTAGAGTTTCAGTTTCAGTATCCTGACTTAGAAGCTGGAAAAAACAAAAATGCTAGTCCCCGCCATCACGTTCACCGACAAGTCGAAGAAGAGGTGAGGTAACTGTTCAGTTCAATCAATCTATCGTATTTTTCCATGAACGTGGCCAATTTGATCAAAGACCAGAGTTTTACTAGGTACAAGGATGTAAGTGTTCGCGCCAGCATCTTAGTGATCTACCCACACGAATCTTTTGATTTCTGATGCTGTCATTGTTTTGCAATGGACTAGTTAAAAACTTTAGTTAGGGTGAAGCCGCAACACAAAATTTTGAATGAACAATAAAAATCGTACTACACTACAAGCACACGTTAATTTTTGACACAAGCACACATATATGAACAGAACGTGCAAAAATCCAGATAGTACCTATTGTGCGAAGAGTAAACGATAATATTTTGACCATATATCTTCAATAAATAATTTATTTTTCAATTCTAAAAATGAAATAGTTAGTGATGATATCTAAACTACCGTATATTCCAAAGAAGTACGTGGAACCACTTGAGGAATTGCTACTAAAGAAGCTTTTCAAATCTACAAAATTGTGGAGCCATAAGCCATTTATCAATAATCCATTTGCTTTATCTACTTATTTCATAAAAAATACTAACGGGCAAAGATGTTCTTTTTTTTCCTTGAGCATCATCATGGCATTTTTTGTGAGGTAAATCATCGTAGCTTTTTTTTTAGAATTACACAGTACAACACGCACGCACACTCACCCCTATGAACATACGTATGCAAACCTTACCCTTATGAGCACCTCCTATCTTTATGAACATACGTGTGCAAACCCTACCTTTATGAGCACCTCCAAAAGACTAAGCATCAAAGATGCCTCGTACGACCAATTAGCGATTCTTGCAGCTCATTAGCAATTTGGCCCAAATTCAGTCACTTAGGCCCATACGGCCATACCTCTTTGCGAGCTTGCCTTCTTCCTCTATTACTCCTTCTCAAGTCACGCCATGGGGGTGAACAGGGCCGGAGCTCCAGAAGAGGAGGGGCAGGGGGTCTTCGGCGTCGAGTTTAGGTAGACCGGCCGCCCTACCTTGCCCTATTGGTGGCTCCGCGTCTGCAATGGACTAAGTTGCATTAAGCACGGCACCTAGTTGGAGCCATATTTTCCGCTTTGGCAATGGAAATATTATTAAATAAAATTAACTCAAATTTTAGAAATTGGCATTGTTGAATTTTTAGTTAGCATTGGTTGGAAGGAAAATATCAGGGTGACCCGTTGTCGAGATCAAATGAAGTAGACAGGCTGCACTTTCTGGATGAAGAAATGCGCGAGCCATTCGACCGGGAAGTAGGGGTGAAAACAGGAAGGGAGCCTCGCCCGCTCACTTTCCAGTTTCCAGCCGCCACCTTCACATTGCAGTAGAGTTTCAGTTTCAGTATCCTGACTTAGAAGCTGGAAAAAACAAAAATGCTAGTCCCCGCCATCACGTTCACCGACAAGTCGAAGAAGAGGTGAGGTAACTGTTCAGTTCAATCAATCTATCGTATTTTTCCATGAACGTGGCCAATTTGATCAAAGACCAGAGTTTTACTAGGTACAAGGATGTAAGTGTTCGCGCCAGCATCTTAGTGATCTACCCACACGAATCTTTTGATTTCTGATGCTGTCATTGTTTTGCAATGGACTAGTTAAAAACTTTAGTTAGGGTGAAGCCGCAACACAAAATTTTGAATGAACAATAAAAATCGTACTACACTACAAGCACACGTTAATTTTTGACACAAGCACACATATATGAACAGAACGTGCAAAAATCCAGATAGTACCTATTGTGCGAAGAGTAAACGATAATATTTTGACCATATATCTTCAATAAATAATTTATTTTTCAATTCTAAAAATGAAATAGTTAGTGATGATATCTAAACTACCGTATATTCCAAAGAAGTACGTGGAACCACTTGAGGAATTGCTACTAAAGAAGCTTTTCAAATCTACAAAATTGTGGAGCCATAAGCCATTTATCAATAATCCATTTGCTTTATCTACTTATTTCATAAAAAATACTAACGGGCAAAGATGTTCTTTTTTTTCCTTGAGCATCATCATGGCATTTTTTGTGAGGTAAATCATCGTAGCTTTTTTTTTAGAATTACACAGTACAACACGCACGCACACTCACCCCTATGAACATACGTATGCAAACCTTACCCTTATGAGCACCTCCTATCTTTATGAACATACGTGTGCAAACCCTACCTTTATGAGCACCTCCAAAAGACTAAGCATCAAAGATGCCTCGTACGACCAATTAGCGATTCTTGCAGCTCATTAGCAATTTGGCCCAAATTCAGTCACTTAGGCCCATACGGCCATACCTCTTTGCGAGCTTGCCTTCTTCCTCTATTACTCCTTCTCAAGTCACGCCATGGGGGTGAACAGGGCCGGAGCTCCAGAAGAGGAGGGGCAGGGGGTCTTCGGCGTCGAGTTTAGGTAGACCGGCCGCCCTACCTTGCCCTATTGGTGGCTCCGCGTCTGCAATGGACTAAGTTGCATTAAGCACGGCACCTAGTTGGAGCCATATTTTCCGCTTTGGCAATGGAAATATTATTAAATAAAATTAACTCAAATTTTAGAAATTGGCATTGTTGAATTTTTAGTTAGCATTGGTTGGAAGGAAAATATCAGGGTGACCCGTTGTCGAGATCAAATGAAGTAGACAGGCTGCACTTTCTGGATGAAGAAATGCGCGAGCCATTCGACCGGGAAGTAGGGGTGAAAACAGGAAGGGAGCCTCGCCCGCTCCGGGTTTGAGCGAGCTCATTGATGCGACAAAGCAGATGGTGGCAGTGCAGAGGGGCAGGCAGGGGTGGCAGCGGCGAGTGGAGCCGGGAGTGACCATGTGAACTAGGTGAATTGGTTGTAGTGGGGGATGGGTCGTGTGGGCTGCAGGCCCCATCTGTCGGCGCCAAGACACACAGGGCGCGTTTGGTAGGCCGCATGAAGCCCGGGCCAGCTGCGAATCACCAAGTTTGGTAGCCTGGACAGCCCCCTGGGCCAGGCCGAGGCGATGCGGACGGGAGGGGAAAAACTGCACGAGCGGGTGTGAAAATATTGGGCGTGCCCCACGGGCTGCGCGCGCGCAGTTCGCCCGCACCCGCGAATACATTTTGGCCCACTTCCCTCTCTGGCCGTTTACCTATGGCCCACTTCCTGTCCAGGCCATCCAACAAGCAGCGCAGCCTGGCCTTGCTGGGCCGGTGTACCCGCGGGTGTAGTTTCTCTGCTGAGAAGGAGTGCCAAACGCGCCCACATAAAGCAGATGTCGTTGGATGCACATCAAACGACGCAGATTGCAAGATGGCAGCTGTGATTTTTAAGAGAAGTATAGATTCATGTCTATTTAAGAGAAATCCCTTGACAAATTATTTTTTAAAATCATGTTTTCCCCAGGAAAAATCGAGAAACATGAACTCTGTGCTATAAATTTGAGTTTTTTTTGCTTCGTTGCAGTAAATTTGAACAAAATAATCTTGATTGCATCTGGATCGTTTAATCAAAAAAATTACAAGATAAAATTTAAATTTTATTAAGAAAAATGTTTTATCATAATGCAAAATTTCACTTAATAAATAATATTTCATTTGTTAAGGTCTACTACGACATTTCCCTTGTGATGTTTCACCACCTATGTCATAACATTTCTGAAAACCACAAAGGGAAAAAAAGATTCCTATGGCTAGCCCGCAATTTCGGAGTGTTATTTTTACAAAACAGACTTTTTTTGTGTGAAAGTTTATCATTTATGGACCTTAGAGAAAAATTGTCTAATTTGGCGACTAGGTTCTATATGTGAGCGCCGCATCGTGTATGGTCCATCCATCTATATGGTAAAATTTTAGTGCAAACATGCAATTTCACTCGTGATCTAAGAGATCTCGTTCTTTTAAAATGTTTCCTAAAGATAGACAATCGGGAAGATGTTTTCAAAGACTGACATGTGGGATTATGGAAGAAATAATAACCCTTAAATCATAAGAGTGAAATTGCATGTTCACATCATTTTGCACTTAATTTTCATTTACACTAAAATTTCTCCCATCTATCTGTTCTGGTTGTCAAAACATGCAACGCTTCTATTTTTAAACAAGTTTTCTTCAAAAGAGTCCAAAAGTGAAAAACAAAAAAGTTCTTTTTTTTTTCTTTCCAAAAACCACCAATCTCGGTCTGGCCTTCGCGGACCGGGGCAGGTGGATCCGCACTACCGGACTGAACGTGAGCGCGAGAGAACTTCTCGGAATTTTTGCAATTTTACCATTAGGTACAATGGGCTTCGCTATAATACCATGACATAGTCTGGCTTTACTACTATACCATTATAATCACTCTTCCTACGTTCTTTAACAGTTTTACCTCTATCAAAAGATGTAAAAAGACACAACTACGCCTCATCTCTCTCTCACACACTTCTACTGCTCCCTTTTTACTTTTAGCATGCCGGCTCCTCAAAATATTTCACAAAATTATGTCATGTTGTGCTACATGACAATTAAAATATTACACAAAATAAATATTAAAATATTTTCGTAGCATGGTATAATTATTTATTTCCACATAATTCTGAACATGTAGCATGGCAAAATAATAATTATGCGCGTTGGCATAATAATTATGTCACTTTGTGTGATATTTTAATTGTCATGTAGCACAACATGGCATAATTTTGTGAAATATTTTGAGGAGCCGGCATGCTAAAAGTGAAAAGGGAGCATTAGAAGTGTGTGAGAGAGAGATGAGGGGTACTTGTGTCTTTTTACATCCTTTGATAGAGGTAAAACTGTTAAAACATGTTCCAATGGTAAAGGAACGTAGGAGGTGTGATTATAATGGTATAGTAGCGAAGGCTATTGTACCCAATGGTAAAATTGCAAAAATCTCGCACGCAGCAGCAGCAGTAACAAACAAACAAGCAGGCACAATAAACAAAGGCAAACAAAAACCTGCCCATATAAATCGCCATTTGGGCGGGGCGCCTCCCTCGCTCGTCGCCGCCCCGCCGCGCGAGCGCTTGCTTCCCCGTGCCGGAGGCGGAGCGGGAAGCCATAGAAG
>LAPY01000018.1:107891-123251 GCA_000970635.1 Eragrostis tef
GCCTCCCCGCCCCCCCCCCGCCCCCCCCGCCGCTTCGGGAAGAAGGTAAGTACATACATTCTATGTGCTCAAGGTTGATCAATGCCTTCGCTCTCTTTATTTGTGAATTTTAGAATCTGGCTTTTTTTGTTTGGATTAGGTGGGCGTTGGTTTTGGGTACTATTTTCCCCCGCCAGTCATGGAAAGAGGGATGAAGAGGGGACCAGTGGTAGGAGGGGGCGGCGACTAGCCGTACTTTGTAGACGGGGCAGGAGCTGGTCGCTGTGGTTTGGCCTAGGGTTAGGGCAGCGGGGAGAAGTTCCCAAATCTTGCGCTTGTGAATGACATACCGATATTGGTCATACTTTTATGGTTGATTAGCACCCTCGTAGCGCAGCAATCAATGAGATTAGGAATACAGAAATAATTTTGGTTTGTGGTGGATGTCCAAGTTCCAATTTTTAGCTACAAATTTCACCTCAAATTTGGGCTATTTGAATTTGTTACTGACATTTGATATATAGCTCTCCTTTATTTAAATTGTGTAATACGCCTACCTACCTATGTTACCTTGAGAGTCTGGTTGTGTTAAGGGGACAAGAAGGTTTTGTATTCCCCTTAGCATAGGGGCAGGATGACATATTAAACATAGTTAGCATTGGTTGGTTCTGTCATACATTGAAAGTCCATTGTGTTAAGGAGATCAAGTTTTGGAAGGCTGTGTGTTCCTCTTAGCATAGGGGCATGAGCATGGGTGAATGGTGGTTTGTGTAGTTTCAGTGCTTAGACCATTCCTTTTTTATTTCTTCTCCTCACATGTTTTTCATATTTGCATTGGCAGGGATATGTTAGATCATATAGAAGCTTTGCTGGAGACACCATCAGGCTTTGCTCTCTTTAGTGTTAGTGAAGATGTCCTAGAAAACGCAGATGTAACTATCTTTATCTGTCACAGATTTTTCTCTTTGTAGAATACCTTACTTTTCTTTATAAATTTACATCTCTTTGTAGGATACCTGGGTGTATTTTAGGGATGCAACTGCAGCAAGATGTGTATGTAAAAAATATCTCTATTTGATGTTGATGCTAACATTTGGCTTTTCATTTGATTGATTTTATTTTTGGTGCTTAGACCATGTATCGAATTGGTTATGTAAAGATCGACGATAAAAGTTCTGCATGGGAGGGCAAACCAGCTGCAAGCAAGAAACTTATGGGACTTATTACAAGGTTCTGCAAGGATACAAATCATCGTTATGTTGAAAATGCAAGCCTTGCATTGAATATTAGCCAAAAGCTGGTTAGTCATTCTCTTAAAATTGCTCTATATACTGTCCTTGACGATTCTTATCTTTGCTGAATGTCTTCGTTTCTTGTCTTGTTAGGAAGTCAAGTGTTACTTTGATGACAAAGCTATCGGGGAGCTCATGTGGGGTATAAAAATTGTCCTTCATGAGTTTATATCTGAAGAAAAGGACAATATTACGCGTGGTTATCGTCTGCCGCTGAGTAATGGTTTGCAGAGTTTCTTGAAGCTGTACTGTATCAATGTCCCAGCACTTGCAGTAATCTTTTTTTGTGTGAATCCTATGTATTTGGACATTAGTTTTTATTTGTCATGAAAGTGTGGAGTAGAATTTTTTTTTTTTGTGGATTGGACATTAACCTGTGGAATGATACTTTTGAGATAACTTAAGGAGAGCAATCAGGGCAATGCTTCACATGGCAAATAGCCTTGTTTATATAAAACGAAGCTTGATAGAATCCCACCTAACCCCTTGCCAACCTGAATAATGGCGGCAACAAGATTTTTACCAGAAGGTCCCAAGAAGGCTGCACGTCAAAATAGCAAATCTCTTCTGGTTGGAGTGGATGTAGCCGAGGATTTCAGCACCAGCACTGCCAGGTCCTCACCTTGAGGACAAAACTGCAGATGGGCACCACAATTGTAGGGAGGACCACTGCTCTGGTCCAGGGCTAACACAGAACCAAGGTCCTGTGGGAGGAAGGCCACCAAAATTGGAGCCTCTCTGCTGCCCTTCCTTGAACTTCGTATGGAAGAGGAGCCCTCATGGGGGCATGGTGCTGGGAGGATGGCTGCCTGGCAGCTGAAACCAAAGCAGTGGCGCAGTTTCTTCCAAAAAAAAAAAGCAGTGGCGCAGATAGCCTTCCTCAGAAACTGACCTTGAGAGCATTCGACAATGCTCAGCTCTCGCCCGGGTTAAACTGGCCCTTGATCATGATGACGGACTTGTCCTAGATTCAAATAGAGGTTTGGGCTGTGGTGGAGCCTATCGAGATGGATGCCTGATGCATCCACATGGTGTTCTTAATAGTGACAGGCCGAGTAGCGCCTGACCGCCTGTGGAGAGTGAGCAGCAGGGAGGAAGCAGTAGGTTGAGAGTGAGGGTCCTGATGGTTGTAGCAGTCTGTTCCCATGGCTAGGCTAGGAGAGTGATACCATGAAGCCGCATAGCTTGGAGTACTAGCATACCATCTAACCCTGCAATTACACAACTCTCTAGCTGACTATACATGGTAAAGGACTAGTTCAAGAAAAAATATATAACACACCAGCATAAAAAATATTAGTGATAGTTTGTTCACTGGTTTCCAAATTAAAAAAAAAGGATTCAGTTTTTTCTAGTTAACTTGCAGAAATTTCCCTCTTCCATTTTCCTTATTGCAAAGCTAAAGACAATCAAATATTTATTCGATGCTCAAACTGCCGTGTTGGATATTTATATTAGCCTTATGAATTTCTTCTCCCTCTTATCATATAAACTATAAGTTATGAAAAAGCATAAAGGCCAACTAGGTTATTGAATTGCTTGTTTTGGCTCCTAAGTTGTCCGTTTCAATTGATTGACTTCTAATTTGTGCATTTTACAGCTGAATAAAGATTTTGTATCAAAACTTGGCTTTCTAGCCTACCTTGACCTTTCAATGGAGGTAGTTCCCAAGAAACTTAGGTAATACGATGAGTTTGTTGCTAAGATTGGCGAACACATTCAGGATGATCTATTATATGCGAAAGTGCTTTCAAAAATACTTATTCCGGAGTGGGCACCAAGTTTTAACTTTTCTGAGGTATAAATCAGTATTTTATGATTTGAACACATTATATAAATTGTCACTCACTAATGCCAGCATTTATTTCTATAGATGTTTCCACAAAAATTAGTATCACTCATTGAAGAAGCGGACAAATCTGCAACGTGGTATCGGAAGAATAAGCTCAGCTTGAAGGATAGGAGAGATATTATGGGAGGTCTTGCCCATCTTTTGACGATACCGGGACATAGAGATAAAGTTATCACATGTGTGAAGCGTCTGGAATCAAAATTGCTTAAGAAGATTGAGACAATTGATGATGCACTAGGTGAATCTTCGAGGTTTGTGCTCTGCATATAATATATTTTGTTTTTGTGTTGGGTGCAGGTAGGATGTTTTTTATGCGATAGATCTTTGTGTTTCATTCTTACTCAATTCATGTTAACTTGCTCCAATGCTATGATGTAGGAAGTTCAGAACTGAACACATAAATCCCATTGGTACACGTAGATATATGAGTTCAATTGTACTCACCTGATGTTGCCTTTTAGCCATGAACCTTAGCCCATCTCTCTCATTACTGTTGATGTCTTATTTTTAGATCTTAATGCCACACGACCCGGTCCCATTTTATTGCAAAATGAAACTCTTTTCAAGCTAATGCGTACCCAACAACACTAGGAACCTACAGCTATCTCTTGCTCATTGGCTGCGCTATTCAGTTTAGAGGAACAAGGAATTATCTCACATAAAAGTTTTCAAGCGACATTGCTCCTTTTTCTTCATGCTTCATGCTTTCCACTATGTCAGCCTCACTTCAGCATTTCTACTTTCTTGGTCCCCAGTTAGCACAGGCGCCTGCATCTCTACCTCCATGAACTTCACCAGTTCTCCTTCATAGATAGGGATCCAACTCCTTAACAGGTTCACAGAACCTTCAACACTGTTCTAGCAATACACCTACCTACATTCCTATTTAGGAAAATAGAAGCATAACAGGTTCCAGATCTCTTTTGTTAGTGCATAGTTCCAGTTCTCAATACCTCTTTTCCTAAGTTCACAGCCATGACTTTAGGAGCCAAACAGTTCTCAGAACATTCACCTACATTCCTATTTCAGGAAAACAGAGAGCATAGTTCTCGATCTCTTTTTGCTACAATTCCAAAAATAACTGTGAAATTGACTCATTTTTGGAGCAGAAAAGACCTGTCTTTTCAGTGCCTCTTTTCTCAATACATCTTTTCCTCTTATTATCATCAGACCTTATTACTTCCTGAAATCACATACAATTTCACGTTAGACATAAATCTTGCATTTTGTTATTTTAGACACGACCTTTTAAATTATTTCGTAGATTCTTTTAGTAACTTAATATTTAATGGAAATTTCATGTTAGACATAGATAAGGAAATAGCCTTTCTTTGGTTCGTTTTTAACATTATCTCTACGTATTATTCCTCAGCATTTGAATTTCACTATGTATAAGTAGGTGATGCATAGTATATGCGCCGGCTTTCAAGTAACCTTTACTTTTTAGCATCTGCAGCTCAAATCTCATTGACGCAGCAGAGCAGCAAGAGAAGCAGAAGAAGGAAGCTGAGCAGGAAGAAAACGAGTTTGAAAGAAGCTGGACAGATGGTGATAGATACTGGAAAGGTGGGAATCTAAACCTTGATTCAAGAGAAATGAGGGGCTCTAGGAGCAAGCAGTCCCCGCAAGAAAGAGAAACGACGAGGGGCACTAGAAACAGGCAGTCCCCGCAAGAAATAAGTAGGGAGCATTAGGGTGGGGACTAGGGAATGTTATGTGTACTGAGTGTGAGTGGGAAAGCAGAAGGAAACTGAATGGGAAGTTTTAACTCGTGTAACAGCGGGGAGTGGGAATGCTGTGTACTGTTGGTCTTTCATTTTTGTCTTTGTTTTATGTTTCATGAACTCCTATTTATGTTCTGTTAGGCTGCTATTATGTAAAAGTTAAGTACCTTAAATCTTGCGACAAAGGATTCCAATGTTTCTTATTGCCTGGCTGAGAACTATTTGATTGCCAACGCTCAATTATCGGCACTACTTTATTTATTTACTTGAAACTGGGGTGCGCCCATGGCAAGCCACTCTATTCATCCAGACACAAATGTGCTACACGTATTTTACTCTTAATCCTAATATTTTATTTAGTCTTCAATCACTCACAAACAAAATTTAGTAACTTAGAAGCATGTTACCTTAGCATAATCATTTAACATTTACATTGACCCTTATGACAATACTAGTTGAGCTCCCCGCACGTTGCCGCGGGAACTATATTTATGCTATATAGTTATGCATGAAAATTAAAAATGTGGAACTAAACATTATTGGCAACATTATCAGTGGGCAACCTCTCGTTTAACAGGAGAGCATCTCCAAAAGCCTCTCTAAAACTAATTCCAAATTTTTCTGATTTAGGCAGTCTCTAAAATAGGAACCGTCAAAAAAAAAGTGAAGGAAACCAACAGCCCCTCTAAAACCAACTCCAACTCTATTTTCAAATTAACCACATCATCAGTGGGCTCTATTTTTTTTCTCCCTCCGTGCGTGAATTCATCCTCCCATGTTCTTCTCTCTTCCTGCGACTTGACGAGATGAAAGCACGGCACCAGAAACGTGAATTCGCAGGAGCTGCGTGGTAAACGTGAGAACACGAGCTAATACAGTTTCATACTACTGCTGCTGCTTTGGACTTTCAGAATGCGAGCATTTGCAAAACACCATACGTTGACCAGATAAAAGAGTCGCCATTTACATACTCTACCACAGCAGCAAACAGCAACAGAAAGTTAAATTAAATTGTTATCTCCGATCCCAAAAAACATACAAATTAATGTTGATTCGTTGACGTGTGGAGGTAACATTCAAGTTCACAATACATGTTCCAGTAGAAGATACCCTAAACCCTAAAGCCCCTTCTGGAAAGCATAACGATGATATGCTAACAAAAGAAAATAACCATGTATACATCTGGTTCTAAAAGACACGCATGTTCCTGATACACTGATACAAATACATAACCTTTAGAAGTGTTTATGCAGCCAATTCTTCTGTCACAGAAGGGGGAGAGTGCATAGAGATCATGTGGCCTCTTCTAGTAGAAGATATATTTATTTTTGTGAAACAATCAAGGGGTCATCCGTCATGTTGGTAACCTGTTAAAAAATTGTTGAAAGTATCGTCCACGGAAACAAACACATGTTCACACTACACAGGCATACAGAAAAGGTAACAAAACCTTAAATCATACTTCAGTAATACACACACACACACAGGCATACAGAAAAGGTAACAAAACCTTAAAATCATACTTCAGTAGTTAGTTAGAACCCCCCTCCCTCCCTCTTTGCAGAGCAACTAAAAAGTCAGTAGCAAAATGTCATGCAAAGGAATTCTTTTGCCAAGTGATCATGATGGACGCACAAAGAAACTGTCTGAAAAACATTTTTAAATCGATTTTAGCACGATTGCTTCAAGATTGTCAAACTACAATCGTGTAAAGAACCATGAGAAATGACAGGTTACCTATACTAAGTAACGATATAAAGTATGCATAGCGTGGAAATTATTTTTATATCCCAGTAAAAATGGAAAGCACTCTTCAAAGCAAATCTGCGAGGTGCATAATTATAATGTCACTTAATAGTATTGTTACTCGTGCAGCATACCTTGAGGAAACATAAGTAGGTTGGCCAAAAACATTCCATATGGAAAAGCTCACATATGCTTGCAAGTTGCAAATATCCTACAAATGCAAAAATATTTGGTTCGTCAAACTGGAATCAATTGTGATAATCTAGGACGCTCAGCTATTATCATTTCTCCTGATTCACATCGTGAAGTTGCGACAGAATGATAGAATATCAAATTGGAAAGTAGCACCAGCAGTATCAAACATCTACCTGCTATTTGTGCATAATAAAGAGAAAGAGATGGCAGACCTTATTTGTGGGCACCGTCGCGTTGCTGGCCAGGCAGCACATCATGCCTCCAGCCTCCGGAGGACGGAGTAACTCCGTCCTCCACTGCCATGCATCTAGACTTCCGACATGGCTCGCCACTCAGTACAGTAGACAGGTACCGCTTTTTAGGCTGCAAAGCCACAGATGGCCTCCTTTGAGATCCAAACCTTAGAAAGATAGTGAAGGACGTCCATCTTGTGGACAGCTGATTCAAAAGGCGCTGGAATCATTACATATGAAATAATAATTTTTGAGACTCCACTAATAATAATTTTTTGAGACTCCACTAGAGCAATGGAACTTAAATCACATATAAATTACCATTGGATACAATAGGCTTCGCTACAATACCATGACATTTGAAACATGTTTTAACAGTTTTACCTCTATTAAAGGATGTAAAAAGATACAAGTACCCCTCATCTCTCTCACACACTTCTACTACTCCCTGTTCACTTTTAGCATGCCGGCTCCTCAAAATATTTCACAAAATTATGCCATGTTGTGCTACATGACAATTAAAATATTACACAAAGTGACATAATTATTATGCCAACGCGCATAATTATTATTTTGCCATGCTACATGTTCAGAATTATGTGGAAATAAATAATTATGCCATGCTATGAAAATATTTTAATATTTATTTTGTGTAATATTTTAATTGTCATGTAGCACAACATGGCATAATTTTGTGAAATATTTTGAGGAGCCGGCATGCTAAAAGTGAAAAGGGAGCAGTAGGAGTGTGTGTGAGAGATGAGGGGTAGTTGTGTTTTTTACATCTTTTGATAGAGGTAAAACTGTTAAAACATGTTCTAATGGTAAAGGAACGCAGGATGTGTGATTATAATGGTATAGTAGCGAAGCCAGACTATGTCATGGTATTGTAGCGAAGCCCATTGTACCAATGGTAAAATTGCAAAAATCTCATTTGTATGAGTTCACATCATTCATCTGTCCTTTTCTAATTAATCAAATCAATAGCTAAAAGGCACCGGAATTAGTTGTACATACCTTGATAAAACATAAACTAATGAGCCAAAACTTGCCACTTGCAATGGTCTACACTCTACAGCAGCCTGCATAAACAGATGGAAAAAAAATTATTGCTATAGGCTGTAGTGACAATAGTAAAATGCTGATAGCTGAAAGACTACGGGTCCTGTTAGAGTTTTTACCGACGTGCTCCTTTTCTGTGCGGCCGCGTCCGTATTTTGTCGACGTGGCTCTTCTTTCGTTGGACGCGTATGCACACGGTGGGGGAATGCCGTGGGCGCGCTGGGTGAAACCCGGTTTCCTTCCCTCGTGGCCTTGAAGCCGGTGGGCCGGCCCAGTTTTCTTTGTCCGGTTCATCTTCCGGTCTGCTCTGTTTTTTTCACGGTTGCCTCCCGCGATTTGCTCCGGTCTGCTCTCAGGCTTCCTATTTCGGTTCCGGTTTTCCTGCGCCTCGCCCTTCGCTACGGGTTCTGCCGGTCGGTCGGCGCCTGTCATCGGATGCCTCTGCGTGTAGTTGCACGTGTTGCGCCCGTTCGCGACGCGTGGATCCGTCGGCCTGTCGCCGGCCTGGGTACTCCTCCTCGCCGTCGGCCGGTGTTCTTCGTCCGGGTCGTCTTTCCTTGTTTCTTCGGTGGAGATGGGTGCCCTGCTCCCGTCGCCGTCCTCCTCCTTCTAGGTTTGTCTCATCTCTCACTGCATTTGATTTCTGTTCCGCTCGGGGAGGAGCCGCCTCCCACCCTCTCCTGTTCTAATCGTTGTTCCTTCGCAGCTGGTCGCTGTCGCGGTCTCCGGTCTCCTCTTCGTTTGTCGTCCTCTCTGGATCCGGCCGTCGGTCAGGTGCGCTGAGTGTCTCCCTCTGCCACGCCGCCCTCCGTACGTCGGTGAGCTCGATGCACGTCGGGCCTGGTTTTCTCGGCCCATCGTGCCTCGATGCTTCCTGTCGCTGCCTATCGCCATCCCCCGCACCAAACCAAATCGAATCGAGCTTTGCCGGTGCCTGCGCGGCGTTCTGAGCACGGCGCGGTGCGGCGTCAGGCTGGGCGCGAGCTTGACGCGGGAGGCTGGGGCGCGGCGGCGACCCTGCGCGGAAAGGGGCGCGGACCCGCACAGGAGGCGGGGGAGCGGCGCAGTGCGTCAAGGCGCGGCAGGCGCCGCTGTGGGACGCCCAAGGGCGCGTGCGACGGCGGGAAGGCCCTGGGCGCGGCGGGAAGGCCCAAGTTCCGCCTGAGGAGGATGCTCCTGCTCCATCGACGACTTGCCACCACTTCTTCAACTCCGGCATCCTCTCCTGCATCGCGATAGACCATGGAGCCCCCAGCTCCTATGGTGACGAGATCTTCCAGTTCCAGGACGCCCACAACGTGTTTGATGAAATACCGTCAAGGTAAATTTCTTTCCTCCTGTTTAACTGATGAATAAGGGTTGGGCGTATTGTTCATTCAAATGGTGGAATAGTATTGTGTATCCCCGTATAAACTTTACAGTGCCATCCCCATGTGTTTCTGATATGTCGATCCTCAGGAAGTGAACAGGCAAGCTGATGTTTTGGTTTTTCCCATTCCAGATGGATGGTACATTTGTATATGTCCGGCTTCTTGCTTTCCTGAGACCTGCCCACAACCGATTTGATCATTGAGGCATATAATCAACCAGGTGAAGAGTTAGGATTGCATCATGCTTCATAATATCCCAATCTTACAAGTCTATCGCCTACTTTTTATAGGCACTGCATTTTCATGCCTCCAAAAAATGTTGTTTGTCTCATCCTATTACGTTCTGATTTCTGAAAATTCTTTATATGCATGTGTACGTTGAGTTCATAACTACAATTCATGTCTCAACGTGTGCTATGCATCATGGAGGAAGGTTTCATTCTGCACGATTCTTTGCTGCTCTCAAAATAACTACATATGCTTACTAGGTCATGCATGCAGCTTAACATAGCTTGGTTTAGCTACTTTGAAGAAAATGCAATTGGTTTGACTTTGTATTTCATTTCATATGATGAAATTAATAGCCGGAAGTGCTGTTCCTTATGTCTATGTAATGATGTTAATTCATCGTGCACCTTTTGCTTTGGCAACATAATTTATGCTGCACTGTGATTCTATCTTCTTCGCCCAGCTTAATGGCGCTTCCTGTTTGGTAGGGATAGTTACCGAGTTTGATTTACCAAGATGTACGATAGGTTCTTTCAGATATACACCATTCCAGTAAATGCAGCATGTAGCGTTATCCATCTGCACTTCAAGTACTACTCCCATGTTTTTTCATTGCCTAACATAGCTACGCTCAGCGTAATTCAAAACAAATAGACCTGACAATGATTGATTTCATGTAGAATCTCCAGGTGCTGGAAACAATTCTTGCTATGCTACACTGTCGGTGTCACAGTGATGTTTTTAATACATGACTCCATAGTGCAGATTGAATATTTTCGTTGCAAATATCTAATGTTCTTCTGGATATCATGTCCTCCTTTTATTGTTCTGGATATCATGCATATCCTCCTCCTACTGACATCGTCATTCAGTGTCAGTAGTTTGTGTGGCTTCGGTTCATGAATATCAAGTGCTTACTGATAAACTGAATTCAAAGCACATATTTTAGGTCTACCTTTTTCTTTTATGCATTTACTGATTCCACATGTTGGTTTAGAGTGGAGAATGTCATCACAGAGTTTTTCATCCTCTGTATTACCTCCATTGCATATGATCCTGGTCTGTACGCACGGCATTTTTTAATGCTGGTTGGGGAACAATGCTACTACTGGAATGTACAATTTACCATCATGGTAGCAGACTATTAGGAAAACCTTAGGCTATCAAGATAAGAGTCATATGCTTCTCTTCACTTATTCAGATACTAATTTCTGTTTACTTTTTTGGATAATGGAAGTCTTCACAAACCTTATTTAACTATGTTTGAATTATGGATATTTCAATCTATTTTGTTTGTTTGAATATGTCTGCTCCTGATTTCTCATGACAGGTTCTACCTTTCGTACGTTTGTTTCTTTGGTTTTGTTCACTGATCCTCCTTGCTTTCTTATATAGGTAGTTCAGTGTTCTTCGCTGCCGATGCTGGTCTTGACGGGTGCTTCCTGACTCTGCTGATCGCAGTGCAAGTGTCCGTGCCCTCCTATGCACATATTCCTTTGCTGTGTCAGACAGATTCGGGTCGTCGTCGTCTTCGCCGGTGTCCTCTTCACCACTGAGACCAGGTTCGTCTCTTTATTTCGTCGTCATTCCTTTTGCATATTGCCTTTACGTGATTTGACACCCATTGTTTCTTCCCAGGGTCGCTTCCCGGATGGGGATGCCTTGATGACCAGAGCGCTGCCGTCGTCCTCTACATCGCTTTGCATGGTGACTGCCTCCATTGCCACGTCCTCTACATCGCTCCATTGCCTTCGGGCTACTTGGTTTAGGTCTGCTTTTGTTGGAATCCATTGTCTATTTTTGTCTCCGTACGCTGTGGAGGAGGCGTTACTGCAAATGTGCCACTCTTTGTTTTTGGGTTTTCGTTGCTAAATTGGCCATGCTACACGAATTGTGTCCCTTGCTCTGCTCGTGCCATATTCATGTTCGGGTTTTCGTTGCTACATTGGCCATGCTTAGTGCTTCACAAATTGTGTCCCTCTTTGGTTGTGCTCGTGCCATATTCATGTTTTGTCAGCGATGGTACAGCTGTTATCCTGCTCAATTCGCTGGGTGCCTTCTTTAGTTTTCCCCAGTTTAGCTGTGCGCGTTTTGGTCTGCTTTGTTGATTTCTAAGTTTAGTAATACCTGTTGTCGCAATTGTGTTGCCCTTCCTCTCTGTTTCTGCATTGGTCGTGTAGTCAGTGTTTACCGAACTGTATCCCTGCTCGGTTATGGTCTTGCGTTCCTCATGTTTGCTCAGGGCCGCCATAGGTACGCGTCGCACAAAGTCAGGACGGTCCCCCAACAAGCACGCCAGACAACAAGAGACCTTTCCCGGCTCATTAGGGGGAAAAAAAAAAGAAAAAGCAAGACACCGCGCAGCGGATCGGAGCAGATGACCAATGGACCATGCATGCCAAGCGAAGAGATTGTAGCCACACGCGTGCCTTAAGTAGGGATGGCAATGGATATCCATTGTCCGCGACCTCATGGATATTTTTTTATTAAAGGAAAGATTTGATTAAAAAATTATATTTATGAGTATACTAATGGAAAAAAGCTTATCCGGCGGGTATAAAGAGTAAGGATGTGGTTTAGCAGAACCCAAACCCGTTACCCGTGGATACCCTGTCTAAAATTCATTGACAACCCATTTTTTTTAGGTCCAGTCCAACATAGTCCAACTTCATAATATTAAACTTTTGATCATGTACTAGATTAATGGTGGTACTTGATGTTAAGTGATGAATGATGGTGCTGCTGAATTGCTAAATATGTTTGTGTGTTTTACATATTTACTGTTGTTATGATGCTGAAATTTTGAAATGTTTGGGTACCTGATGGGTATATTTTATCCGCTGGATATGGGTATGGGTGAAAAACTCTACCCATGATATTAATTAGGTTATCCAGCGGGTAGAGATTTTTTTAAAAGGTAAAGGTTTAGAGAGGGTATATCCAGTGGATTTCTACCCGTTGCCATCCCTAGCTTTAAGGTATGAAAGGTTGTTTTTCCTGGACATTTTCCTCACGCGCGCAGCGGAGCGCGCCACTAAGCCTAGTATGATAATAGATTGAACACAGAACAGCAAGACAAAACTTTATATGATGTGGTGATGACACCTTCAAGCAAAATTACTAAAAATATCTTTCGAGACAACATAATGAGCACTATTAGCCTATTAGCATACTCAGTTATATTGGTCCTTTAATTCAGAAAAGCAAATATATGATTCTCCTACGGTGCCCAAAACAACTAAAACAAAGGTTGGCAAGAGATGTGCTGATCACCTTAAGAAGCATGAGCTATTTCAGTCTGCCCGTTCTCCAAAAGACTGAATCATATAGTAGTCTAAAGCTGAAAGCGTAACACTTCCGCGTCCGTACCGCGTTTTCACCGACGTGGGGTTTTACAGTTTTGACGCGTGTTTTGTTGATGCCGTGGCCTGCCTCTGGAGATGACGCGTTGCCCGTCAACGGTGGTAGGTCGGTTGCCGAGGTTGGGCCATAGGGCCCGCGTTATACTACTGTTGTTTGGAAAAAATAAATCCCCATGAAGCACGACTACGGAGATGGACATATTGCTATGATGCTATCCATGCAAAAGAATTCCATGCAAGGTCAATGCAAGCCTTTAATGAGGTAAAAGGGTTTCATCTGCCTTTCCCTTCTTCTATTCGCAATCATTGTTGTGATTTCAAAATTAAGGGAGGATGCAGAGCTCAAGGTTCACCAAATAAGCTTGAGGCAAAACGATTTTAACAACTTCATGTCTTAATATGGGTTTATTTTAATTATTATGGTATGTACTCTTAAAATTAGGTAGTTTCATAAAGAATCTAACAATACCAATTTAATATCCTAAACAGTGATGACAGCTTCAAAATTAGTTACAATGCGGAAGCTTTATTTACTTTTAAAAGTCAAGAGAATAGCAAAGAAAAATATTTTTGACTTTTGAGAAAAAGCTCCGAGTCAATGTGATTTTACTCCCATCCAGTGACGGAGCTTGGATGCATTTTGAGAGGGGTCAATTGGCATGTAAACTTAGCAAGAGGGAGCCAAATTACTAATTTTCAACATTTCTATGGTAGAATCAAGGGCTCTCCAAGAATTTTGTCAAAGTGAGGGGGCCATGGCCACCTTTGGCCCCAACAATCCTCCGCCGCTGCTCCCATCTCCCGGGTATAGTACAGCAGACGGGTCACGGGGAGCTGCAAGCCAGAGGCAGCTAGAGGAGCTCAGCTACGGTGCGGCTCAAGAAACGACGAAGTTAAATGCGGCTCAAGAAACGACGAAAGTGGCTCACCGCTCACCGTACCGTGGGCATCACCCCGTTCGTTGCCATCGTTTCGTCCTCTCCCTCCGTTGGAGTAATGGCTACCGTCTGACTCGCAGCAGCCGCGTGTCCTCTCGCCATTCCTCGCCCGCTCGTTATCCGGGCCAGTTTTACTGCACCGCAGCGGACGGACGGACGGAACCGTCGCGGTCAACCGTTGGTCGATGGTGAACAGGCTACAGCCAGTGGTCCTGGGGTATGCAGCAATTGATCGTCCCAGGCCATGATGACGCGTGTCTTTTTTGTTTCGTTCACGTCGCGGGATCTCGTTCGCCAAGCCATTACAGCTCCCGCAGGCAATTCTCGAATCGAGGGAGGGACCCGAGAGCGAATCGCCATGCCATACCCGGCCGTGCCATATGAGTTGGATCTACAAACCAAACGCAGTGTAAAGTAGTGTTTGGTTTAGTGTTTGGTTTGTTGTATGAACTCGTCTTTGTACCAACTCGTCCTGACACCGATCCAGTGTTTGCTTGGTTCAGTAGATGCTGAACCAACTCATGCGGCAAAAAAGAGTCCACGACGAAGCCAGGTGAAGCTGCTTCCTTCACCACCGGTGAGCTCTCCTTTTCACCTGTTGTTTGTGTATGATTTGTTACCATAGAGGTAAAGTCACCAGCAAGCCAGTCCTGAGATTTTAGGAGCCAGGGCGAAACAAAAAGTCGGGCCCTCTTCTATACAAAAATTAAAATTTTATTTATATACTCTATATAACTTGTTACTATTAAGACAAATGGCATGTTGAAAATTATTTATATGAAATGATTTGTGCGAGTTATTATAAATTTTCTTCTAAAACTTTTAGACGCGTAGTACTCTCTTTAGAAAAAATAACTCACCTACTCATTTCCTAGCTAGCTTTCGTATTTTTAACTGCATGATGCATACTTTTTAGTTGACATGATCGTTCAAAATCAATTAATGGATCATGGATTCATGCCGTTAGGAACTTTGGGCATAGTAATTAGCATAGGAACAAGATGTATGCGTAGCTCCTTCGGTTGATGACGCGCGCGGCCATGGCACCGGAACGGCGACTCGCCTGGATTGCGATCAGCAAATCGCCGATCGAGTTGCATGTATGCGCCGCCGCACAAGAGCTTTGAAATGCCAGACGAATTAACTTTTATTAGACTTTTTTAGCAAGAAGTAAATGTACATGATAGGGACACAGGTACCGGAAACAAAATTACAAAGGTGGACTGTCGGTCGGGTGAAGTTTTGCTTGCACTAGCGCTACAGTTTTCACTAGATGAAGACCACAGGCATGTACCTCTAATATACGTACGCATGCCAAGGAGGGCCCCTTTGGATTTGGGGGGCCTTGGCCGCCCCGGTAGGCCCCCCCCCCCCCCCCG
>LAPY01000018.1:254166-269746 GCA_000970635.1 Eragrostis tef
ATCGTCCAAGAAGGTCACCTTCTCCACGACGGCCGACGGGAGGTTGTTGGCGAAGAGCGCGAAGTCGGTGATCTGCAGGCCTGGGTTGGGGCTGCTGAAGGCGACGAGCGCCACCGCTGGGCCGGTGCCGGCGTTGTACTGGTAGTGGAGCAGGCCCTGGGGGAACACCATGATGTCGCCGGCGTAGAGCGTCTTGGTGTAGACGGTGTTGGCGCCGGAGGAGATGAAGCCGGCGGCGACGGTGCCCTGGGTGACGAAGAGGAGCTCGGAGCCGGCCGGGTGTGTGTGGATGGGCACGACGCCGCCCACGGCGATGTCGAGCCTGGCCGCGGAGATGCCGAGCCCGTTCACGCCCGGGAACTGGCCCACGAACGCCGGGGTCACGGCGGCCTTGATGATGTTGCTGGTGTTGCCGGCCGCGGCGAGGCCGTGGTAGGCGAAGTCGCCGGCGGTGGCGCCGGCCTTGCACGGGTACCCGGCCGGCGTGTCGCTGCAGGACAGGTCGGCGACGCAGAAGTCCTGCGTCAGCGCCAGGGAGGCGAAGGGAAGGAGGAGGAAGGAGAGGAGCACGGGGAGCAACACCATCTTGGCCATGGCAACGACGACTTACCTAGTTAGTTCTGTAAGTGAATGTGTTGCTGCGTTCTACGACGGTAGCAAGGGGCTGCTTATATAGGAAGAGGGTTGTGCATGTGCATGCAGAAGTAACAGCTGTTAACGTGGGTGAATCTGGGATTAGGATGAGAGGCATGTGGAGGGTGTTCACGTGCATGGCGCTGTTAGGGGTTTTGGAGGCGAGGAGCCAGTGGACAAGTGTTTGCAGCTGTCCATGGTCCAGGAGAGGACGGCGTTGCAAAAGGTCTCGTCTCTTGCTTCACTGTAAGATCGGCATGGGAGCAACAGGACAAGAGGGCCTTTTTACACGATGATATTGACATGCCGGGCTCTGGCATGCCTTAGGAGCCGCTATATAGTTTATGATGGTATAAGCATTGCATGTAGTGAAGGGCACATATGCGGATATCACACCAAGAGAAAATGATCATCTTTGTTTGCGCTGTAAATAAGCTCATAAATTACTGAACGTTTCATTCACTATGAAATTGTTCATGCGACTGTTATCGGGATCTCATTCGTATTTTAGTTTTGATTCGATTGTCGTCTGATGGACGGTACCAGTCATGCAGTTCTGTGCATGCATATGGGTAAGCTTGCACCACACAAGGGGTTTCCTTTTTCTGTGTCCAAAGCCATCTTCACCGATCCATAGAGAGGTCTCTTTTGTTCCTGTTCTTCTTCTTCTGTACAAGCTAGGCAATAGCTTGGTTCCAGAGGACACACCTAGTATCAGTTTGTTTGAGGTTAACAACTGTCTGTGTTTAGGTGTCCAGGCCTCCAGGGTACTATATGTGTCATTTGCTTTTGGAGGGAGGTATAGTTCCAGTTTCTTAGATGCCAAAATTGTCGCACTAAGTTAAGACAAAAGGTCGAATGCGAGTTGTATCGAATGAAGAAATGGAACCAGCCATAAGGTTCCACTTGCTTGAAAAAATGGGTTTTTTCCCCGAAGGAGAAGCCCGGCAGTTGGCCCATCTCTTTCTTCCTAATCCATAAGTTGATAGAGCATATGAGGTCCCAGAAATGCTTTGATTTCGTAGAAACAGATCGACAACATATAATTTTCATGGATTGCATCGTAGGCCCTTCCATACCTATTCGATGACGATTAGCTGCATACAAAGTCATTGATTGAAATTTGTTGTCGAGTAAGGATAGATGATCCACCATTGCGAGCAGTAAAGCCACAACGACAGGCGATAATAACGGACATGCTACACAACGGTTTCAACTGAGACTGCAGAAGAGTATTGCTACAGGTACAACTCATTTGGTAGACTTAATTATTTACAACATGTCAGAAAATCTAATGGCTAAAATCATTTAGACGATGGTTCATATACCAATCAAAGCAACCAAAATACTTGATCGGAGATAAAGTCGAACAAATGGATCATACGTAAATCAGTTTCCATTGCAGAATTGTTAGAGCATCACTGCTAGTGTTTGTCACCAATGCAATATATAGGAAAGCACAGAAAGACATGTGCTGCAGATGATTAAGAGGAATGTCTCAGAAAATGCACCATCAATACATAAAGATCAACGCTACCCTCTCTTAATTCGACACGTTGAAGCATTTCTATTCAAGATGGCCCTCTTCACTCTTCGAAGACCGTCGAAGGCCTCTCGCTGAAAGCTGGATTATTGTGGTCGTCGACGGGGCATGCAATGACAAGTGGCACCACCCGTGTATCTTCCGTAATCTTCCAACAAGGTGGAGGCTCGTTCTCCCGTCCCTTTCTTCTGGATCCAAAAAGGTGTGTTTTGTATCCACGTATTCGTCTAATGCAAATCAGGCATATGTTCATGTTTATTAGAGGGGAGGGGAGGGGGGGAGCTCTGCACCTTGTTATTGTATCGATCGTCAGTCCTGCTGCTAATCTTGTATACCGTCCGAGTCGTACGCAGGATGCCAAAATGCCATTTACACACTGCCTACGTGCCCCTTGGAATAGCACAAAGCCAACCAGGCCGATCGATATCTTCCACAGCTAGCACCAGAGCCACGTCAGCATCACGTCGCACTGGTGCACGCATAGGCAGAGCACAACGGCCGGGGCGGACCTAACCGGAATATCCATCGCGGCGGATCGGAGCCCCTCTTGCGCGTGCACGGCGACAGGAGGCCGTCGGCCCGTCGCCGTCTGGTCCAACCTCCCGCACGGCGCAATCATGCCGGCCTCACATGGGCGCGCAGCGAGACATCGATCAGACACCGTCCCTCACGCACCCGGAAGAAGCGTCGCGCGCGGCCTGCAGGTCTTTGCATTGGCCGCGCTAGCATCCATGCATGGTTGGGTTGGAGAGCATGCAAGCAGTTACCGATCGCCCACGGCATGCAGCGGGGAGACGAGGGCGTGCGTGGGACAGGCAGGCAGGGTCGCGCGAACGGTACGTGCCCCGTGCCGTCGGGTAACGTGCTCCCGGTGCGCGATGATGGAGTTTTACGTGCCTGGACGCCTGGTACATTAGTTGAGGATGCGCCCTGTAAAATTGCTGGAGAGAAGCGTCCTCCGGGGACGCGCCGGGCAGCGAGACAGACCAGACCAACGGGCTCATGTGCTGGACTATACAACGCCAGATATTGGGACTGCCAAGCTTCTTCGACCTAACACAGCCCATGCCCATCATTTCATTAGGCCGAATGCAGCCCACCACAACGACGGAAATGCAGCCCGCGAATAGAAGCTTGTGTTTTCGGACTTCTTCAAGCGAGTGATCGGGCCTCAGGTCAGGCCTTCATGACTGTTTTTCTTTTTCTTATTTTGACACGCCTTCATGACTGTTTTCAATCGCAGGTTCAACAGATCTACAATTAAGGTGCAAAATGGTTTCTCTAGACAAGTCCAACAGTTTGGGACTATGTGAAACAATATATTGAAAATTTTTAAATAATACATTCAAAATGTGGGTATGTTAAAGATACATATGTAGATCTTGGATCCCATTTGAAGCATCGATTTTAAATGACATTGTGGTTGAAACTGATTCAAAAAATACAACCCATCTCCTGTGCTAGTCACATATAGTAGAGGAGCCCCCTTGCTGTTCGCCTCAAAAAAAAAAAAAGAGTAGAGACACGTCTACATGTGTTTTAGCTCCAATCTATATCATTGAACTGGATTCCGTACAGATCTCTCGTAGCACGCAAAAATGTTTGCTTACCACTAAAAGAATATGATTACCTTCCCTGACAATTTCTCATTTGAAGTGGCCATTTGTAGTGTTTGTTGGGAATGATATTGTGGGTAATTTGTCAAAACTTTTGAGAAAGATGTGATTTTATATTAAAATACTGTAGGCCACTTGTGTAACATACTACTAAAGAGGCTGAAAATTGTTGGCTACCTCTACAAGAACTGTCGATAAAGAATCCATTTCTTGCTTTATGGGCTCGTGTTTCAATAGTTGGGATATAGTATAATGGGCCGCCCATATGGGTCAAGGAATGGGCTTCTACTGTGGTGAATTAGCACCCTGAAAGTTCTCTCTCTCTCTCTCTCTAAACTCCACTTGTCCACTCGTATACTGAAGTTGCATCCCAACTCTCTTGACAATTGTTTACAAGCATCCAGGTGAAATCGTGTTTAAAAATGGCAAAGCAAAAAAGTGCAAATCGCATCTGCTCTCGTGCTTCTGTGGAAAGAAGGAAAGGAAATCTCAGCGCCACCAGTCCGATAAGCTCGCTTTTGCCCCCAAACTAAACAACCAATCAACCTGGGGACTCGTGAAGAGAATCCGACTAATTTACAAACCCCATGCAATCCACGCACCCAGCTGGAAAAGCGAGCGTCCATCTCCCAGCTCGCCTCAGATAAAGCAAGCCGCCCGGCCGCTATCTTCCCGGCCGGCGAGCCGAGCCCCCGCCGGGGAGCGTGCTCGCCAACGCCTTTTGCGAGATTCTGGTGGCCAAGCCAACGGCGTTTTCTGCTTGGGTATCTTGGGAGAAAAGCTGGACGAAAGCAGAGGTAGCGCGATTCTGCTTTGTCCAATGGTATCATTGCCGTTTTGTTTTCAAAGTTATCCTAGGAAAGCAAAAGCTACTGCTACCCCTGTGGTGTTCATAACGCTAATGCTGCGTGTTATGTATACGTAGTATGTGGAACAAAATATGCTTCGATGCAATCGTAATCAGGAAAAAAAAGGGAATGTTGCACTGTTTTTGAACATTCAGTATTTTCTCGGTGCAGATTTAAACTGAATTTTACATGAAAGTTGGGCTAATTCGAATTGTACAAAGAATATTCTAGAACATACATATTCTCTTATTTTCATGTACATCACGAGATCGTGACAATTTGTTTTCTCTACCTCGTGAGAGGTGTGTAGGCTCTTTCCTTAAAGTCAGTTCCACTCCAAAAACAACAATGTCCATGACCTTTGTTGATGCCTAGCTTGATGGCAAACTTGCGTGCATGCCATGCCATGCATGGGCGCCGAGCAGGAGAAAGGGGAAGTAGATCCACCTCGTAAGCAGGAGAAGTTAGCAAGTGTTTGAGCCCATGTCAACCTTTTAGACACATGTCACACATATATAACTTGAAGAAAATAAAGAATTAGAGTACTCCTACTAGCACTAGTAAGATTCTCCACTGTTTTGTGGGTGTTGGGGAGTGTAATCATGGAGCTATAATTGCACGGGCAGGGAGAGACGGAGAGAAAAACAGGGGTTTGTTCCTTTTGCAGCAATCCTGGTTACGCTCCTTTTAAGGAGGGGTTCTCTGTTTGGGAGTTTCTTTGCATCGATGATCTAGGCACCTTCTTTTGCAGCTTGTCTAGATCTTTGCAGGGTATCTCCGGCAGTCTTGCCGCCTGGTCCATGTACAACATCTGAAGCTCTCAGCAAACATCCCAAATATATCAGTGTTCCTGTTCTTTAATTTCATTGATTTTAAGCTTTATCTGCTTTCGGAGAAGCTGCACGCAGAAATGAACTGTAGTACGGCCAG
This sequence comes from Eragrostis tef, assembly GCA_000970635.1. Classification (NCBI taxonomy): domain Eukaryota; kingdom Viridiplantae; phylum Streptophyta; class Magnoliopsida; order Poales; family Poaceae; genus Eragrostis; species Eragrostis tef. Next base: position 259,737 of record LAPY01000018.1, read on the forward strand.
CATCAAAATGAACAAAATAAAATTGTTGCAACATTTACCCATGACATAACGAAACTCATGCTGGTTTTTAGGCACACATCTATGAAAGATACTTTCCTAGCTGAGCTTTTTCATTTGATTCTTAGCTACGCACATTTTCAATCTTGCATACATGTTGGCATGCAAAACCATGCACACACCAAGCATGTTGCAGCGGTCAGCTGTGGGCACGCACCGAGTTCAAGTAGATTTGCACCCAGTGCATGGAGAATCAGATTCTGTTGTCATGAAAAGACTCCAGTCCAAATATATCTTTTCCTTTCATTTGCATATTCCATATGGCTGCTGAGTTGACATTTGACTTGGACCGTTTTGACCCAGGTTCATGACATATGCGCCAATGTGGTGGTGGCCACGACAGAAAAAGGCAGCTCTGTTTACTATAGATGTCATAAAAAGAGATGCTCTCAATCGCAAATATATAAATAAAAAGAGATGCTCTATGAGAAATGTCGTAGCAGAAGACGACGAAGCACAACACACTCTTTGAAGTTTCTTTTCCTTGAATTTGCAGAGCAAGGCTTTTTGAACACGAGAACCAGTTAGGAATAAGGAACCACGTGAATTTATTTTAAAGGGTAACTTTGTGTGATATGGTTCCCTATGTTAATTAATCGTATAAGAAAAATGTATGCACAATCTATGGTTGTCAATTTATATAAATATTATCCTCATGCCAAACAATTTGGATATCGTATTGGAGGTATATCAAATTGTCACAAGTTGTTAACCCTTTTTCTTTTCGGCATTGTCATGGTTCAGGAATAAGGATATCAGTTGACACATTCCCCAATACCCTCATTTTAATGAAATCCAGGTTGAAGATATTGTTGGATATGATCACTTATCATGGAATACATTCTACTGTATCATTCTTTTTTTTTTGGCGAATGGAGTACTAGAAAACACTAGTTACAATTGTAAATGATTTAACGAAGAGCATTCTTGTGAGGTTCTTAATATTTGTTTATTGTTCTTTGTTCAGTTACGCGAATAGTTGCTGATTTAGTGGACATGAACCATTCCAATCTGGCCCATAATACATTTTTTCATTTTGAACTCTTCAAGAGAGAAGAGTTCAGAGATGCGACGTGTGTATGTCTCAACTCTCAAGAGACGATGAAAGCTAGCAGTAAATCCAGAGAAAAGGCCGCTTCTTTGATTTGGAAAAAGCTTTGCGCTTTCTTCTGAGGAGGAGAATCGCCTCTGCACCCACAACACATCAACTTTGAACACCCAAAAGAAGCCTATCTACGTTCTGCAGTACAAAGCCGACTTGTCAGCACTAGATTCGCTGCCGCACGCATTCATTCAATCTCACTCTCAACAAACAGGATGCGCTGGCAATAATTATTGTTACTGGGCACAATAGATTTCGTGGCCCTGTGCATGGCTTCTCACTTGTCAGAGTATCCCTCGTGTTCACTTGCCTCGGAATCTTTCGCTTTATTGACGCTGCCGCTCGTTTTGCTGATGCCTGCTTGGTAGCCTCGAAAGCAAAGCGAAGCAAACAAAGCAGCCATGGCATGCATGCAAAACCTGGGATGGGGAAGCGGACGGCCTTTTCCGCTTTCGTTCGCTTTGGCGCTCGCCCTTTTTCACGCCGCCGCGCTGCTCCGCCACATGCGGGAACCCTGTCCTGTCGTCGAAGCGGCGAGGGCAACGGCAGTTTGCAGCACAGTTCTCCCATCAGTGATTCAGTAGCGATCGATGCATGGCAGCGCAGCTGAGTGTGTCCACCTGCACGCCGACCGACTTAACTATACATCAAATCTTCAGATTAATTCCCCTGCTGTTAAGACTCTCAGACTATCCATCTAGCAGTACTGTACACTCTTAAAGGACTTGTGCAATGCTTAAACTGCATGGCTGCACATGCACGGTGGCCAGAGTCCACCGATTCTTAATTAAAAGTGCGTTGCAAGCTAAAGCGATATCTGCCCATGCAAGCATGGCTGCATGGTCTCGCGAGGCGAGCAAGTTTGGCAAAGTTGAGCGGTGAATCTCCTCGGGACGCGTGACCCAAGGCTGGGGCGGAGATACGGTGGAAAGCTGGGCTGCTTCAGTTCCCCGTTTCAGGAAATCAGAAAGCTTGAATTCGAGCTGAGATGGCTGCTCCCTGCGCCGTCGAGCCAGCAGGGATGTTCAGGTGTGCAGTGATGCAGAGCAAGCAAGCATGATCTGCATGCAGCAAGGTAGATTCGGAAGCAAGGGGTCATCATTAACCCTTTATGTTGACACCTCCTTGTCTCACAGTGATGTTTTATTTATTCTTTTGAGAGGCCTCAAACTATAGATAATTTGAATTTGCTAGTTATAAGTTTGTTCTTTCTGACTTGTCTGGACTGGGATCCATGAACGATGGGCCAGGTCTGGGCTGCAAAAAAGTGTCCAACGGTTTTATAAATGTGCAGCCATATAAGCCCAAGTAATTCTAAAAAAAAAAGCCCAAGTTAGCTAATTTTTCAAGTTGAAAGTTCAAATAACCAAAAGCAGCATGACTATAATCCATCATTTTACTTATAACTAAAACTCAGACCTGCCGGAGGTAAGACCGCCCCAGACGGCATTTTACTAAGGAGAAGAGCCTCTCACGCAGGCCGAGAAAACCTCCGAACCCTCTCCCCGATCCTACACAGGGACTCAGCCGGCCGTTGTGAGCTTCGGCACGAGTCTTAACCATGTGCTTTGACCCGAGGAGAGCGAGGGGATTTTTTTTTTGCACTGCAGTAAACAGTATCATTTCTGGCACTGTTCACTGCAGCGCCTTAGGTGCCGCAGCTGGGAATCGAACCTGGGCTGACAGGACCTAAGCTCCCGGAGCCCTCTGGCTCTGGCCACTCAGGCGTCCCAGCGTTGGTCATTTTACTTATAACTGCCTCAAACTATAGATAATTCGAATAAGTTTGCTAGTTATAATTTTGTTCTTTCGAGCTTGTCTGGACTGGGATCCATGAACGATGGGCCAGGTCTGGGCTGCATTAATGAAATCCAGGTTGAAGATATTGTTGGATATGATCACTTATCATGGAATACATTCTACTGTATCATTCTTTTTTTTTTGGCGAATGGAGTACTAGAAAACACTAGTTACAATTGTAAATGATTTAACGAAGAGCATTCTTGTGAGGTTCTTAATATTTGTTTATTGTTCTTTGTTCAGTTACGCGAATAGTTGCTGATTTAGTGGACATGAACCATTCCAATCTGGCCCATAATACATTTTTTCATTTTGAACTCTTCAAGAGAGAAGAGTTCAGAGATGCGACGTGTGTATGTCTCAACTCTCAAGAGACGATGAAAGCTAGCAGTAAATCCAGAGAAAAGGCCGCTTCTTTGATTTGGAAAAAGCTTTGCGCTTTCTTCTGAGGAGGAGAATCGCCTCTGCACCCACAACACATCAACTTTGAACACCCAAAAGAAGCCTATCTACGTTCTGCAGTACAAAGCCGACTTGTCAGCACTAGATTCGCTGCCGCACGCATTCATTCAATCTCACTCTCAACAAACAGGATGCGCTGGCAATAATTATTGTTACTGGGCACAATAGATTTCGTGGCCCTGTGCATGGCTTCTCACTTGTCAGAGTATCCCTCGTGTTCACTTGCCTCGGAATCTTTCGCTTTATTGACGCTGCCGCTCGTTTTGCTGATGCCTGCTTGGTAGCCTCGAAAGCAAAGCGAAGCAAACAAAGCAGCCATGGCATGCATGCAAAACCTGGGATGGGGAAGCGGACGGCCTTTTCCGCTTTCGTTCGCTTTGGCGCTCGCCCTTTTTCACGCCGCCGCGCTGCTCCGCCACATGCGGGAACCCTGTCCTGTCGTCGAAGCGGCGAGGGCAACGGCAGTTTGCAGCACAGTTCTCCCATCAGTGATTCAGTAGCGATCGATGCATGGCAGCGCAGCTGAGTGTGTCCACCTGCACGCCGACCGACTTAACTATACATCAAATCTTCAGATTAATTCCCCTGCTGTTAAGACTCTCAGACTATCCATCTAGCAGTACTGTACACTCTTAAAGGACTTGTGCAATGCTTAAACTGCATGGCTGCACATGCACGGTGGCCAGAGTCCACCGATTCTTAATTAAAAGTGCGTTGCAAGCTAAAGCGATATCTGCCCATGCAAGCATGGCTGCATGGTCTCGCGAGGCGAGCAAGTTTGGCAAAGTTGAGCGGTGAATCTCCTCGGGACGCGTGACCCAAGGCTGGGGCGGAGATACGGTGGAAAGCTGGGCTGCTTCCGTTCCCCGTTTCAATAAATCAGAAAGCTTGAATTCGAGCTGAGAATGGCTGCTGACCGCGCCGTCGAGCCAGCAGGGATGTTCAGGTGTGCAGTGATGCAGAGCAAGCAAGCATGATCTGCATGCAGCAAGGTAGATTCGGAAGCAAGGGGTCATCATTAACCCTTTATGTTGACACCTCCTTGTCTCACAGTGATGTTTTATTTATTCTTTTGAGAGGCCTCAAACTATAGATAATTTGAATTTGCTAGTTATAAGTTTGTTCTTTCTGACTTGTCTGGACTGGGATCCATGAACGATGGGCCAGGTCTGGGCTGCAAAAAAGTGTCCAACGGTTTTATAAATGTGCAGCCATATAAGCCCAAGTAATTCTAAAAAAAAAGCCCAAGTTAGCTAATTTTTCAAGTTGAAAGTTCAAATAACCAAAAGCAGCATGACTATAATCCATCATTTTACTTATAACTAAAACTCAGACCTGCCGGAGGTAAGACCGCCCCAGACGGCATTTTACTAAGGAGAAGAGCCTCTCACGCAGGCCGAGAAAACCTCCGAACCCTCTCCCCGATCCTACACAGGGACTCAGCCGGCCGTTGTGAGCTTCGGCACGAGTCTTAACCATGTGCTTTGACCCGAGGAGAGCGAGGGGATTTTTTTTTTGCACTGCAGTAAACAGTATCATTTCTGGCACTGTTCACTGCAGCGCCTTAGGTGCCGCAGCTGGGAATCGAACCTGGGCTGACAGGACCTAAGCTCCCGGAGCCCTCTGGCTCTGGCCACTCAGGCGTCCCAGCGTTGGTCATTTTACTTATAACTGCCTCAAACTATAGATAATTCGAATAAGTTTGCTAGTTATAATTTTGTTCTTTCGAGCTTGTCTGGACTGGGATCCATGAACGATGGGCCAGGTCTGGGCTGCACAAAAGTGTCCAACGGTTTTTATAAATGTGTAGCCATATAAGCCCAAGTTAGCTAATTTTTCAAGCTGAAAGTTCAAAGAACCAAAAGCAACATGACTATAATCCATTATTTTACTTATAACTAATTTTATTATTAGAATTCCCGCCATGCATGTAGGACTATAATCCAATATATATGCACCTACATGTAACAACTTATGCATTGTTGAAAATCTTATCATTTTAACAACTTGTGAACACATAATACTCGCGTGAGTCAAGTTAGAAGTAATTTCAAACCTAGCTACACCAAATCATGTCGTTTCTGGTGGTTCAACTTTGTCGCAGGTGGCCACCTTTCCCACACGGCACCACCCCAACCACACGTATACATTCATTATGCCTACTATTTGACAGCACTAACCTGTTTTCTTCATGCACCAGCATTTTCCATAGTGAAAGCCTAACTTGCTGCTGGAATGGGACGTGGGAAACTGATCACACAGCTGCACACTATATCAATCTATCCAGATGCTGTCAAGAAGCTAGCACCTCTGCTTGACGATCTTTCCACGTCCATAGCTACATTAGTCGATGGCAAACACAACAAGAATTAGCTGCTGTTCAGGTCCTTTCAAAGAAAAGGTGCAAACAAAACGCTTCATGATATCCACATCCATCTCCCCAAAGGACATATATTGCCAGTGTTGGAATTATGCTTTACATGACAGCCCCCACTTTCTGCTCACTATACACGGTCACATTATCAGTTTTATCACCTGTCGGATCTGATGCTCAGGAACACAAGAGCAAAGGTCAACTCCACAAAAAAGGTGCAACTACTAGCTGCTGTTGGGGCCCCAGTAACTCCCAGCCCAAAGTGCTTTAGTCTTGTCATAAGTCTCAATAGCAGCAACTTATGTTTGCCTTTGGTCACGCGTGATCCATGATTACATCGTCATTGCCGTGCCTGATTACATGCACTGTCAACCAGAAGCGGCTAGTGGCAAAAGAAACTAGGAGCAGCAACTTCTTCCGGAAAATGTGGCACTTGGCAATTTCTCCCTGTGTGCGAATATGAGCGGAGCATGGTTTTGCTTTTCTCCTTGTCCCTGAGCTCCATATCTCACGGTCCAAAAGCTGTAGGGGCCGGCCAACCCAATGCTCATCAAATGGCTGTCAAAATGACTGATTTGAAGTAGAGGTAGAACTGCTGCTAGTGAAAGTGTACTCTGCATGCTGTGGTCCAATATTCCCACTACCCTACTTGCATTGGTTCCCATTCCGGGGAAAACAGAAAGAAAGAAAACTGGAGCGAAAATGGGGTTTTGTTTCAGAAATCCTCAAGAATATATAAAATATTGCAATGGTAAATTGGTAACTAATATATTCACTTTAGTCATGAAACATATTATGGAAACAAGAGCTATGATGTCACGTTCAAGGGTTTTCCGGAGGAAGCTAGTAAAAACTTGATGAACACGCCCATCTGTCCATTGAATGACCGCACGACACGTAGCTTAATTTCCCCCCTGCAAGAACATGCATGATCTGTAGGGCATTAATAGAAAGAACCCTAGCTAGGGGCTCGGTGGCGGAGACATCCACCATCAAACTTGATAAAAAGAGGAAAGCAGACAGCAGAAAAAGATCTTCTTCGATGTATCTTGCTGCCTGCCTGGTTCTCATTGAGTGATGTACTGTATCAGGAGTGCAGGACTGCTAGTGCTAGGTGTTTCGCCCTTTCAGCTCAAACACGATACTGTTCATTCCGCCCTTCCATGGATCACTAGCTGCACTATTGACCAGTGGCTACGTACAACTGATTATTACTGATCCAATTCAATCTAGGACGTTGCAGGCTTCTGTGCCACACATTATCACGAGAGTTTACGCTGCTAGTTGGCGCTCGATCACACATGAGTTGCCTCCACTATCGGAAGAACGGCAGCGCGACACGTGGCCAACCTTTTTTTTTCCGTGTGCATGATCGATCGATGATCCTTTATTACAATGAGCCAGCGAGAAATGACGTGATCAGGCTTTCTCTTTTGAAACTATGGTCAGTTCAGCGCAGGCTGATTAAAACACCAGATGATGTTGATGATCCAAAAAAAAAAACAGATGATGTTCTTTCTGTTCAGCATAGTTTCGCTTCATCAGATAATGGTAACTTTCTTTCGCGGTTGGTGGTGCTTGTTCTGTGAATCTGGTTTTGACAAACGCCGATCAAAACAAGGCATGACACATGCTCTCTCTCCAAGTCAAGCCCCTCTCGGCATAAACAACCGTCCATGACAGTTACACAAACCAGTTGCTAACAAATCTCTTGACCATTTCCCTCCCGCCCATTTCGTCCGTAGCAACGGAGCGATCGAAACGACGGCGGACTTGAGCTCTCAGTTTCTCATCACACCTCACCTCACCCCGTGTCATTACTTTTGCTGCACCAATCATCCAATTTGTTTTTCCACTTCCGCTGCACACCAACGGTCCAAAACCAGCGTACCAAGAGAAGTCCCGTCGCGGTCGCCTCTCGCATTCTTCTTTTGCATCATCTGATCCGAACCAAAGTTTTTTTTAATTAAAACAGGGGGGCCTGTTACGGATGCTGCTGGGCGGATACGGTCGCTTTGACACTACTCGATCATACCTAGATTGCGTTGTCAGAAAGGCACCACTTGGCCGATTATAAAACGGGCGGTGTCATCCTCCCGGCAGATCGCTGATCTCAAGCCGCGCCTTTTTGCCACCCAAAAGCGCCGGGTTCCGGGGCGCCGCCTCATAAACTAAACAAAGAGCGAGGGGCACGCACACACGACCCGGTTAAGTCCTTCGTTTCTCGCTGGTGATGCGATCGATCGATGGATCCGTGGTGGAGATAAGTTTGATCCGGCGGCGTTGTGTGTCAAAACAAATCTGCGCTTTCGCGTCGCCCTCGCGCACCTAATTCCGGGGATAAGTTTCCGCTATCTATCGATAACAACTCTTTTCTCTCCCGTGCCGGGACGGGGACCAATCATGGACTGCGATCATCGGCCTCGACAACGTCGTTGGCAGGAGCCTGTAGCGCAACAGCGATCCATCGAGCCGTGGGAGCTCGATCCGGCTCGGCCAATAATCGGCAGCAGGATGTCAATTTTTGTTTTTTTGGCTGACGTGGGTGATGGATGGATGAGCGATCGATGGAATGGATTATTGATCGAGCTGTGGCGTGCGTTTGGCCTGGCCGGCCGACGTGTGGGCGCTGCGCGCGTACGTACGTGTGACCGGACGTGGCCGCCGCCGGAGCCTGACAGCTATATATGGAGGATGATGTATGCAAAGACATATAAATAAACAAAAAACGGAGGAAATCACTCTGTTCCAGAACCCGCGCTAATCGATCTGTCGCGACGGCAGAGTTCTGCTGTTGCGTTTAATTAGGCTCGCTCGATACGTGCGCGCGCCGGAAGAGGACGTTTTCGGCGGGAGCGCGTGTGTGCTGCCAGAACCTGTCGCGGTTGCGCTCGCGTCAGCAGCGGATGCAAATTCCCGCGCGAAAAGGAAAGAAACCGACCCTCCTTGCCACAGCATGTGTCATACGAGCCCCGCAAAATTTGGAGGAAAACATTCGGCCGCCGCCGGCGCTGTCAACTGAGCGTGCACGCCGCCACGGCATCGATCGTTTGCGTCGTTCCGCACAGCTCGCGTCGCCGCCAGAGCGCGGCCGCGCACCAGGCACGCCACTCACTCGTGAAACCGGGGCAGGCCGTCCCATCACTTCACGGCAAGAACCCGACGAGAGAGCACGCGGCCGCGCGCGTCTCATGGCGCCGAGAGAGCGGCGGGCGATCGATCGATCGATCGATCGGCGCTCTCGCGACGGTGGCGAGCGAGAAAGAAAAGGGAAAGCGACGGCGCGGAGCCAACGGCCGGGCGGCCCCGCGCGTCGCGGTCGCGGCGCTTGGATCGGGCGCGGTGCCACGTGGGTTGCCGGGGCGGGGGGACCGCCCGCGGGGGAACGGAGCCAGCACCACCAGCCGCTAGCGGTGCGGGAACTGTTGGATCGCGAACGCCGCGGAGACAGACGACGCCGGGTCGGGTCGGGAGATGGAGACGAACGAGTACAACTGGCTCGTCAGGGGGCGGGGTCCGAAACACAAGAAAGAACTCTCCCATCACCACCACCACCACACACCGCGTAGCAGTAGAGGAATAACCGCAATCCAGGAAAAGGAAAAGCAGAGACGACGAGCGAGAATAAAAAGGCTGCATTAAATACAGCTTTCGTTTTCCTTTGCTCCTCCTTCATGCAAAGAGAGACACAGACAGTGGACGCTTTGCCCCAGCCCGAAAATACACCAAATGCAGCCAGCAGCACCTAACAACAACACAATGGCCCTCCGGCCGCCACCATCATTGCCGTCCCGCCCGGCCCGTCCGTCCATCATCATCACCCGGATCAGCAGCGTAATCACCATCATTACTACCGCCAACCGCACGGCGATCGATCGATCACCACCACCCCGGCCTGCCTGCCTGACCGATGCTCGTAACAATAATAATTCCATCGATCAGCAGCGGCCTCACGCACGCACTTCGCATGCTAGCTACACGATCCCTCCCGGGGCGGCCGCGGCAGTCGGGGCCCGGGGGAAGATCTTCTGGCCCGGCGCGAGGATGGCGAGCGGGTCGTAGCGGGCCTTGCGGTCGACGAAGCGCTTCCACCTGGCGGCGCCGAAGTGGCGCGCCCACTCCGCCTCGCCGCGGTAGCTCGGGAAGTAGGTCTTGAAGTCGTAGCCGTTGCGGACGCAGGCGTCCAGGATGGCCCTGTTCTGCGCCACCAGCTCC